>JAEOAD010001095.1:10000-37171 GCA_036365145.1 Orientallactaga sibirica | reverse complement strand
GTCACCTGGTGTCATCACATGAAAAGTCGACATCACAGAAGCCTCCCTTCAACTGAGATCCAGAGAATGTTCGCTGGCACTTACTATGAATGTTAGGACATTAGAAAGATTTAATTCCGAGATTGACACTTCTTAGAGGTTATTCTAACTTTTCCAGGAAACCAGTTGTGAATAAGTACAATTTATAAGGGTTTGGCTGGAAGTTCAAGGCCAGCCTGACACGCCACAGTGAATTCTGTGTTAGCCCGGACTACAGCCATTGCTACCTCCATACCCCCAAAAAAAAATCCCAATATATGTATGTATGTATGTATGTATGTATGTATGTATGTATGTATTTATGTATGCATAGATATACATATGTGTGTGTGTGTGTTTCTGTGTTGATGGATACACATTTACATATGGCCTTAAACCTAATCCTACTGAGATATATATAAAAATTTATATAATTCACATATAATTATATATATTTGTATATGTGTTATATAAATAACGTGGAAAAATGTATAATACATGTAATTATATTTTATATATGTCATATATGTAAATATATAACATATATATATATATATATATATATAAATATCCATGTATATTCATATATGAACATATATTCATATATTACATATAAGATTATATCTAATTAAAATATATATATCATATATATATATATATTCTGGGTGATTCTGGCAGTAAAAGAACACTGTTCCTCTGTTCCCTCACGGAGTTCTCACTCTCTCCAGGATCCTGCACCGACACCCTGAGCTCACTTCAGAAAACCTGAGTCCCAGAAAACCTGAGTCCCTCTCATCAACAACAATGACAGGCGAGACAGTGGTCCAAGTCCAAGTATTGGACTCAGAGCCCCGGAAGATTTTTAAATCTCTCTACCTCAGTCAAGCAGGGACTTGGTCTCTAGCGGCCGGCTTCTAACTCCTCGAGGCTCTTTCCCATCAGCCCTCCACGATCTCCTTAGTTAGGCTGGGCCATTCCTAGGAAAACACACACTCTGTGACCTGTTTGTTCATTTTTCAGACATCCCCTTCCCCCTTCCAGGCTCGTAACTCAGAGTGATGGCATGAAATGTAAGATATCGCTCCATTTCCAAAAAGACCCTTCCGCTCTCCGCCCTGTCCCCTGGCTCAGCAGTCCAAACTCAGGCGGCCATTTGGAGCGTTTTTTTTGGCGAGCAGAGATTCTTACCTCTTCGGTGACCGCGACGTGACCCGAGGTTAGAGAATCTGGAGCCGGAGCGGGACCAGGAGAAGGCCTGGGGTTCCAGGGACTCTCTGCGTTCCAGAAAAACTGCGGGAGAAAAACAAAGCACCTGAGTCATCTGCTCACATCTGTCTCGGGACCTCCAGAACTGACAGAGGTTTGAAGATATTCAGTAGGAGGAGTTTTGAGCGCCCTCTCTGCCTGAGGCTCACACTTCTGGTAACCCAGCAGACCTGGTGGAGTGTGAGAAATGGGCGGGCAGGCAGTGTCTCAGCTGCTGTGCACGAAATCAAGATGTGCGATGCCGCCTCGTGGCCAAGTGAGGCATTGCACCCCCACCCTTTGCATCTGTCTAAACGTGGGACCTGGAGATTGAAACCCCCCTGGATTTGAACCAGTGTTCTTAGGGTTAGAAGGGCAGGCGCCTTAAGCCTGAGTATTCTCTCCAGCCCAGAAATTCCTTTTAATTCCTTATTCCTTAATGAGCTGAAGAGTGGGCAGAAGGAATGAAGAGAACCTCAGACTTGGTAAGTGTACCTTGGGGCACGGAGTCGCCAGAAGGAGGCGCTTGAGAACCTTCCTGACAACACTTCCTGATGCACACGGTGGATGCAGGTGTGCAACAAGGGCAAGGTATGGAAAAATCAAGGGCAATGTCATTGCTTCATTCATATGTCATTGCTTGCAAAAGTCACACTTGCAAAACAAAAAAAAAAATAACAAAAAGCAAAATGAACGGAAGGAAGGAAGGAAGGAAGGAAGGAAGGAAGGAAGGAAGGAAGAAAGAAAGAAAGGAAGGAAGAAGGACAGACAGCAAAGACTCAAGAAGCAAGCAACAGAGAAAGAAAGAAAGAGTAAAATATACAATAAATCAAATGAATTAATCATCGAAACAGACTGAAGCTTTGACTTTACATAGCCTAAATGCCCTAAATAGTTGTAAGTTGTAAGCGATGACACACAACCCATTTGGCAAACAAACGTTAGGTCCTGTTAAGGAGACGACTCGATAATCTTTGAAAATTACAGAAAAACCCTAAACCCTCTATCTTTGCAGGAGACACACAGATGGCTATGCAGGCCTTTGTCATGATAGAGAAAAAAGTGCTGGTTTCAGAAACTTTCCAGCAGATCACCTGGGAGAGAAAATAACACAGACACAAGGCCAGAGTCACCTGGTGTCATCACATCAAAAAAAAATCATCAAAGTCGACATCACAGAAGCCTCCCTTCAACTGAGATCCAGAGAATGTTCGCTGGCACTTACTATGAATGTTAGGACATTAGAAAGATTTAATTCCGAGATTGACACTTCTTAGAGGTTATTCTAACTTTTCCAGGAAACCAGTTGTGAATAAGTACAATTTATAAGGGTTTGGCTGGAAGTTCAAGGCCAGCCTGACACGCCACAGTGAATTCTGTGTTAGCCCGGGCTACAGCCATTGCTACCTGTACCCCCCCAAAAAATTATGTATGTATATATGTATGTATGTATGTATGTATGTATGTATGTATGTATGTATGTATGTATTTATGTATGTATGTGTGTGTGTGTGTGTTTCTGTGTGATGGATACACATTTGGATATGGCCTTAAACCTAATCCTACTGAGATATATATAAAAAAACCTATAATATATATATATATAATATATATATATATATATATATATATATAAATAACGTAAAAAAATAATAAAAATGTAAATACATAATTATATTATATATTTTATATATATGTAAAAATAAATATAACATATATTTATATAGCTAATATATGTATAAATTTCCATGTATATTCATATATGAACTCATACATTTACACATAAGATTATATCTAATTAAAATATATATTCATATGTGTATATATTCTGGGTGAGCGGGCAGTAAAAGAACACTGTTCCTCGCACCTCACGGAGTTCTCACTCTCCTGCCAGGATCCTGCACCGACACCCTGCTCACTTCAGAAAACCTGAGTCCCTCTCCCTCCCATCAACAACAATGACAGGCAGACAGTGGTCCAACAGTGGTCCAAGTGGACTCAGAGCCCCCCCCCCCGATTTTTTTTATCTCTCCTCAGTATTTTTTTCAGGGACTTGGTCTTTCAAGCTTGGGACTGGTCTCTCTCGAGGCTCTTTCCCATCAGCCCATCACGATCCCTCTAGTTAGGCTTAGGCTGGGCCATTCCTAGGAAAACACACACACTCTGTGACCTGTTTGTTCATTTTTTTGTTCATCCCCCCTTCCGGTCATTTTTCAGACATCCCCTTCTCAGGCTCGTGATGGCATGGCATGAATGAAGATATCGCTCCATTTCCAAAAACCCTTCCCTCCGCCTCCGCCCTGGCTCAGCAGTCCAAACTCAGGCAAACCATTTGGAGCGTTTTTTTTTTTTTGCAGATTTTTTTTTCCTCGGGTGACCGCGCGTCACCCGAGGTTAGAGAATCTGAGAATCTGACGGGCCAGGAGAAGGCCTGGGTGTTCCAGGGACTCTCTGCGTGGGAGAAAAAAAGGCTCGCGACAAAACCTGAGTCATCTGCTCACATCTGTCCGGGACCTCCAGAACTGACAGAGGTTTGAAGATATTCAGTAGGAGTTTTGAGCGCCCTCTCTCTGACCTGAGGCTCACACTTCTGAGGTTTGAGCAGACCTGGTGGAGTGTGAGAAATGGGCGGGCAGGCAGTGCCTCAGCTGCTGTGCACCCAGCAGAACCAAGCAGACCTGGTGGAGGCGGGCAGGCAGTGTCTCAGGGCAGGTGAGGCATTGCTCAAGATGTGCATCAAGATGTGCAAGCGCCTTGCATCTGAGGCATGTGCATCATTGCCGTGGGACCTGGATCTGTCCCCCGTCTGGAAACCTGGGATTGAAACCCCCCTCAGGATTTGAACCAGTTCTTAGGGTTAGAAGCCAGGCGCCTTAAGCCCTGAGTATTCTCTCCAGCCCAGAAATTCCTTTTAATTCCTTATAAGCCTAATGAGCTGAAGAGTGGGCAGAAGGAATGGAGAACCTCAGACTTGGTAAGTGTACCTTGGGGCACGGTCGCCAGAAGGAGGCGCTTGAGAACCTTCCTGACAACACGGAACATGGATGCAGGTGTGGTGATGGACAACAACAAGGGTGATGGACAAGGAAAAAGGGCATGTATGGAAAAATTGCAATATGTCATTGCACAAAACATTCAGTCACACAAAACAAAAACATCAAAAACAAAAAACAAAATAAAATAAAAAAAGGAAGGAAGGAAGGAAGGAAAGGAAGGAAGGAAGGAAGGAAGAAAGAAAGGAAAGGAAGGAAGGAAGGAAGGAGGACAGGACAGACAGCAAAGACTCAAGCAAGCAAGCAACAGAGAAAGAAAGAACAAGTAAAATATACAATAAATCAAATGAATTAAATCAAATGAAACAGACTTTGACTTTGACTTTACATTTAAAAATGCCTAATGTTGTAAATAGTTGCGAACACACAACCCATTTGGCCCATTTGGCAAACGGTCCTGTTAAGGAGTCGACTCGATAATCTTTGAAAATTTTGAAAAACCCTATGTGCCCTATGTCTCTATCTTTGATGGCACACAGATGGCCTTTGTCATGATAGATCAAAATTCAGTGCTGGTTTTTCAGAAACTTTCCAGCAGATCACCTGGGAGAGAAAATAACACAGACACAAGGCCAGAGTCACCTGGTGTCATCACATGAAAAGTCGACATCACAGAAGCCTCCCTTCAACTGAGATCCAGAGAATGTTCGCTGGCACTTACTATGAATGTTAGGACATTAGAAAGATTTAATTCCGAGATTGACACTTCTTAGAGGTTATTCTAACTTTTCCAGGAAACCAGTTGTGAATAAGTACAATTTATAAGGGTTTGGCTGGAAGTTCAAGGCCAGCCTGACACGCCACAGTGAATTCTGTGTTAGCCTGAGGCCATTGCCATTGCTACCTGCCCCCTCCAAAAATTATGTAAAATATATGTATGTATGTATGTATGTATGTATGTATGTATGTATGTATGTATGTATGTATATATGTGTGTGTGTGTGTGTGTGTATGTTTCTGTGTTGATGGATACACATTTACATATGGCCTTAAACCTAATGGATACACTTTACATATATATAACCTAATCCTAAAATATATATATATAAAATATATAATTCATATAATTATTATATATTTGTATATGTGTTATAAATAACGTGGAAAAATGTATAATACATGTAATTATATTTTATACATGTCATATATGTAAATATATAACATATATTTATATATATAATATATATATAAATTTCCATGTATATTCATATATGAACTCATACATTTACATTTATATTTATATCTAATTAAAATATATATTCATATGTATATATATATATTCTGAGCGGGCAGTAAAAGAACACTGTTCCTCGCACCTCACGGAGTTCTCACTCTCCTCCAGGATCCTGCACCCTGCACCCCTGCACTCACTTCACTTCAAAAAACTGAGTCCCTCTCTGAGTCATCAACAACAATGACAATGACAGACAGTGGTCCAAGACAGTGGTCTCAGAGCCCCGGAAGATTTTTAAATCTCTCTACCTCAGTATTTCAAGCAGGGACTTGGTCTCTCAGTATTTCAAGGGGGACTGGTCTCTCCTCGAGGCTCTTTCCCATCAGCCCCTCCACGCTCTCCATCAGCCCTCCACGATCTCCTTAGTTAGGCTGGGCCATTCCTAGGAAAACACACACTCTGTGACCTGTTTGTTCATTTTTCAGACATCCCCTTCCGGTAGGCTCGTAACTCAGAGTGATGGCATGAAATGTAATCGCGCCATTTTCAAAAAAACCCTTCCGCTCTCCGCCTCTCCCCTGGCTCTGTCCAGTCCAAACTCAGGCGGCCATTTGGAGCAGGCGGCCATTTTTTTTTTTAACCTCGGGTGACCGCTACCTCGCGTTCACCACCGGTTAGAGAAATGAGGTTAGAGAATCTGGGCCAGGGAGAAGGCCCAGGGTTCCAGGGACTCTCTGCGTGGGGGAAAAACGGGGCTCGAGAAACAAGCACCTGAGTCATCTGCTCACATCTGTCCGGGACATCTGTCACTGACAGAGGTTTGAAGAGATTCAGTAGGAGTTTTGAGCGCCCTCTCTGCCTGAGGCTCACACTTCTGAGGCTCACAGCAGACCCCAGTGGAGTGTGAGAAATGGGTGGAGAGGCAGTGTCTCAGGCAGTGTCTCAGCTGCTCAAGATCAATCAAGATGTGCGCGCCGCCTCGTGGCCAAGTGAGGCATTGCACCCTTGCGTAACTTTGCATCTGTCTAAACGTGGGACCTGGAGATTGAAACCCCCTCAGGATTTGAACCAGTGTTCTTAGGGTTAGAAGCCAGGCGCCTTAAGCCCTGAGTATTCTCTCCAGCCCAGAAATTCCTTTTAATTCCTTATAAATTCTAATGAGCTGAAGAGTGGGCAGAAGGAATGGAGAACCTCAGACTTGAAAGTGTACCTTGGGGCACGGAGTCGCCAGAAGGAGGCGCTTGAGAACCTTCCTGACAACACGGACAACATGCAGGTGTGGTGATGGACCACAACAAGGGCAAGGTATGGAAAATGGACCAAATGTCATTGGTTCATTCAAATCATGTCAATGTCACATCATTCATTCAGTCAAAAAAACAAAAAAAAAAAAAAAAATAAAAGGAAGGAAGGAAGGAAGGAAGGAAGGAAGGAAGGAAGGAAGGAAGGAAAAAAAAAGAAAAGGAAGAAAGGAAAGGAAGGAAGAAGGACACAGAAAGCAAAGACTCAAGCAAGAAAGCAACAGAGAAAGAAAGAACAAGTAAAATATACAATAAATCAAATGAATTACGATCGAAACAGACTGAAGCTTTGACTTTACATAGCCTAAATGCCGGGAATAGTTGTAAGCGAGCGATGACACACACACCCATTTGGCAAACGTCTATTAGGTCCTGTTAAGGAGACGACTCGATAATCTTTGAAAATTACAGAAAAACCCTATGTGCTCTATCTTTGCAGGAGACACACAGATGGCTATGCAGGCCTTTGTCATGATAGAGAAAATTCAGTGCTGGTTTCAGAAACTTTCCAGCAGATCACCTGGGAGAGAAAAAACACAGACACAAGGCCAGAGTCACCTGGTGTCATCACATGAAAAAGTCGACAGTCACAGAAGCCATCCCTTCAACTGACATCACAGAGAATCCCTTCAACTGAGATCCAGAGACTTACTATGAATGTTAGGACATTAGAAATTAGAAAAAAGATTTAATTTGACATTGACACTTAGAGGTTATTTATTAACTTTTCCAGGAAACCAGTTGTGAATAAGTACAATTTATAAGGGTTTGGCTGGAAGTTCAAGGCCAGCCTGACACGCCACAGTGAATTCTGTGTTAGCCCGGCTACAGCCATTGCTACCTCATACCCCCCCAAAAATTATGTATGTATATATGTATGTATGTATGTATGTATGTATGTATGTATGTATATATATATATATGTGTGTGTGTGTGTGTGTTTGTGTGTGTTGATGTGTACACATTTACATATGGCCTGAAACCTAATCCTACTGAGATATATATAAAAATTTATATAATATCATATATAATTATATATATATATTATATATATATATATATATATAATAATATGTAAAAATGTATAATAAATGTAATTATAATTTAATATATATGTATATATGTAAATATATAACATATATATATATATAATATATATATATATATATATATATAAATTATATTATATATATATAAATATTCATATATTTATATATATATTTATTTATTATTTATATAATTTAAATATATATATATTATATGTATATATATATTCTGGGTGAGTGGGCAGTAAAGTGAGCGGGCAGTAAAAGAACACTGTTCCTCGCACCTCACGGAGTTCTAACTCTCCTGCCAGGATCCTGCACCGACACCCGAGCTCACTTCAGAAAACCTGAGTCCCTCTCGTCATCAACAACAATGACAGGCGAGACAGTGGTCCAAGTAATTGGACTCAGAGCCCCCCCTCATTTTTAAATCTCTCTACCTCAGTATTTCAAGCAGGGACTTGGTCTCGAGCGGCCGGCTTCTAACTCCTCGAGGCTCTTTCCCATCAGCCCCACCACGATCTCCTTAGTTAGGCTGGGCCATTTCTAGGAAAACACACACTCTGTGACCTGTTTGTTCATTTTTCAGACATCCCATTTTTCATCCCCCTTCTTCCGGCTCAGAGTGATGGCATGAAATGTAAGATGGCTCCATTTCCAAAAAAATATTCCGCCCCGCCTCCCCCCTGCTCCGCTGTCCCAAACTCAGCAGTCCATTTGGAGCGTTTTTTTGGAACGTTTTTGATTTTTTTGGACCTCGAACGTGACCGCGACGACCGGTGACCGCACCCGAGTTCACCCGAGAGTTAGAGAATCTGGAGCCGGACGGGCCAGGAGAAGGCCTGGGTGTTCCAGGGACTCTCTGCGTGGGAGAAAAACGGGGCTCGCGACAAGCACCTGAGTCATCTGCTCACATCTGTCCGGGACCTCCAGAACTGACAGAGGTTTGAAGATATTCAGTAGGAGTTTTGAGCGCCCTCTCTGCCTGAGGCTCACACTTCTGGTAACCCAGCAGACCTGGTGGAGTGTGAGAAATGGGCCCAGGCAGTGTCTCAGCTGCTGTGCACGAAATCAAGATGTGCCTGCAAGAGGCCAGTGAGGCATTGCAACCTGCAGCACTTGCATCTGTCTAAACGTGGGACCTGGAGATTGAAACCCCCTCAGGATTTGAACCAGTGTTCTTAGGGTTAGAAGCCAGGCCCTTAAGCCCTGAGTATTCTCTCCAGCCCAGAAATTCCTTTTAATTCCTTAAAATGAAACCCAGACTTGAACTGAAGCCAGTGAAGGAAGGCCTTAGAAACACTTTGGGATTTCTTAAGCCAGGAAGGAAATGAAGAAGAATTCCTGAGAAATCTCTCAGAGCCCAGAAATTCCTTTTAAAAAACAAAATTAAGAACCCCTTATGAGCTGAAGAAGAGAAGGGAAGGGGAGAAGGAAAGGAGAACCTCAGACTTGGTAGGGGCACGGAGTCGCCAGAAGGAGGCGCTTGAGAACCTTCCTGACAACACACGTGGATGCAGGTGTGGTGATGGACCACAACAAGGGCAAGGTAAGGAAAAAAAAATCAAGGGCATGTCATTGCTTCATTCAGTCATTGCTTGTCAAAACATCGCAAACTCAAAAACAACAAAAAAGCAAAAAAACGGAAAGAAAAAATAACAAAAAAGAAAAAAGAAGGAAGGAAGGGAAGGGAAGAAAGGAAGGAAGAAGGAAAGGAAAAGAAAGGAAGAAAGGAAGGAAGGAAGAAGGAAGACAGCAAAGAAAGAAGCAAAGCAAGCAAAAGAGAAAGAAAGAAAGAAAAAAAAAAAATAAAAAAATCAAATAATTAAATCAACAGAACTGAAAGACTGACTTTACATAGCCTAAATACATAGCCTAAATGCCGGAATAGTTGTAAGCGAAGACACACACACCCACAACCCATTTGGCAAACGTTAGGTCCTGTTAAGTTAGAGGAGACTCGATAATAATCTTTGAAAATTACAGAAAAACCCTATGTGCTCTATCTTTGCAGGAGACACACAGATGGCTATGCAGGCCTTTGTCATGATAGAGAAAATTCAGTGCTGGTTTCAGAAACTTTCCAGCAGATCACCTGGGAGAGAAAATAACACAGACACAAGGCCAGAGTCACCTGGTGTCATCACATGAAAAGTCGACATCACAGAAGCCTCCCCTTCAACTGAGATCCAGAGAATGTTCGCTGGCACTTACTATGAATGTTAGGACATTAGAAAGATTTAATTCCGAGATTGACACTTCTTAGAGGTTATTCTAACTTTTCCAGGAAACCAGTTGTGAATAAGTACAATTTATAAGGGTTTGGCTGGAAGTTCAAGGCCAGCCTGACACGCCACAGTGAATTCTGTGTTAGCCCGGCTGTGCAGCCATTGCTACCTCACTGCTCCAAAAAAAATTAAAATTATGTATGTATATATGTATGTATGTATGTATGTATGTATGTATTTATGTATGCATATATATATATATGTGTGTGTGTGTGTGTGTTTGTTGTGTTGATGGATACACATTTACATATGGCCTTAAACCTAATCCTACTGAGATATATATAAAAATTTATATAATTCATATATAATTATATATATTTGTATATATAATAAATAAAAAATGTATAAAATACATGTAATTATATTTATATTTATATATATAAATATATAATATATATATATATATATATATATATATAAATATATATATATTCATATATATATATATATATATAAATTTATATTTATATTAAATTATATATTATATATATAATATATATATTTACATATATATATTCTGGGCATAAATATATTCATACTGTTTATATTCTGGGTGAGCACGGTAAAAGACTGTTCCTGCACCTCACGAGTTCTCACTCTCCTGCCAGGATCCTGCACCGACACCAGAGCTCACTCAGAAAACCCTGAGTCCTCTCTCAACAATCAACAACAATGACAGGCGAGACAGTGGTCCAAGTAATTGGACTCAGAGCCCCGGAAGATTTTTAAATCTCTACCTCAGTATTTCAAGCAGGGACTTGGTCTCGAGCGGCCGGCTTCTAACTCCTCGAGGCTCTTTCCCATCAGCCCTCCACGATCTCCTTCGTTAGGCTGGGCCATTCCTAGGAAAACACACACTCTGTGACCTGTTTGTTCATTTTTTCAGACATCCCCTTCCGGTAGGCTCGTAACTCAGAGTGATGGCATGAAATGTAAGATATCGCTCCATTTCCAAAAAGACCCTTCCGCTCCGCCGCCTGTCCCCTGGCTCAGCAGTCCAAACTCAGGCGGCCATTTGGAGCAGGCGGCCATTTGGAGCGATTTTTTTTTTTCGAGTGACCGCGACGCGGGTGACCGCGACGTTAGAGAGTTGAGAATCTGAGCCGGCCAGGCCAGGAGAAGGCCTGGGTTCCAGGGACTCCTGGGGTGGGAGAAAAAACGGGGGAGAAAAACAAGCACCTGAGTCACCTGAGTCATCTCTCACATCTGTCCGGGACCTCAGAGAACTGACAGAGGTTTGAAGATATTCAGTAGGAGTTTTGAGCGCCCTCTCTGCCTGAGGCTCACACTTCTGGTAACCCAGCAGACCTGGTGGAGTGTGAGGGAGAAAATGCAGGCAGGCAGGCAGCTGCTCAGCTGCTGTGCACGAATGAAGAAGATGCGCGCGCCGCCTCGTGGCCAAGGCACCCTTGCACCACCATCTGTCTGCAACTGTGGGACCTGGACGTGAAACCCCCCCTGGATTTGAACCAGTGTTCTTAGGGTTTGAACCAGTGTTCTTTTAAGCCCTGAGTATTCTCTCCAGCCCAGAAATTCTTCCAGCCCAGAATTCCTTTTTAATTAATATAAGCCTGAAGAGAGCTGGCAGAAGCAATGAAGAACCTCAGACAGAAGTGTACCTTGGGGCACCTTGGGGCCAGAAGGTCGCCAGAGAACCGCTTGAGAACCTTCCTGACAACACGGTGGGTGCAGGTGTGGTGATGGACAACAACAAAAGGTATGGGAAAAATGGAAAAAATATGTATGTATTGCTTCATTCAGTCACACTTGCAAAACATCGCAAAGACAAAATAACAAAAAAAAATGAACGGAAGGAAGGAAGGAAGGAAGGAAGGAAGGAAGGAAGGAAGGAAGAAAGGAAAAAAAGGAAGAAGAAGGAAGAGGAAGAAAAGACAAGGAGCAAGCAAGCAAGCAAGAAAGAAAGAACAAGTAAAATAACAATAAATAAAAATAATTAATAAATCAAACAGACTGAAAATGAATTGACTTTACATAGCCTAAATGCCGGAATAGTTGTATAAAATGCCGCGAACAGTTGTAAACCCATTTGGCAAACACACAACCCATTTGGCAAACCTCTATTAGGTCCTGTTAGACCTGACTTATAATCTTTGAAAATAATCTTTGAAAAACCCTACAGAAAAATCTTTGCAGGAGACAGACAGATGGCTACACAGAGGCCTTTGTCATGATAGAGAAAATTTTGTCATGATGGTTTCAGAAACTTTCCAGCAGATCAGCACCTGGGAGAGAAAATAACAAGACACAAGGCCACAAGGTCACACCTGGTGTCATCACATGAAAAGTCGACATCACAGAAGCCTCCCTTCAACTGAGATCCAGAGAATGTTCGCTGGCACTTACTATGAATGTTAGGACATTAGAAAGATTTAATTCCGAGATTGACACTTCTTAGAGGTTATTAACTTTTTTTCCAAACCAGTTGTGAATAAGTACAATTTATAAGGGTTTGGCTGGAAGTTCAAGGCCAGCCTGACACGCCACAGTGAATTTGTGTTAGCCTGGCTACAGCCATTGCTACCTCATACCCCCTCCAAAAATTATTATATGTATGTATATATGTATGTATGTATGTATGTATGTATGTATGTATGTATGTATATGTATGTATGTATGTATGTATGTGTATGTATGTGTGTGTGTGTGTTGATGGATGTGGATATGACATATGGCATTTACAACCTAATTGTAACCTATATATACTGAAATTATATATAAAAATATATATATATATATATTTATATATATATATAATTTATATTATATATATTATAAATGTGTTATAAATAACGTGGAAAAATGTATAATACATGTAATTATATTTTATACATGTCATATATGTAAATATATAACATATATTTATATAGCTAATATATGTATAAATTTCCATGTATATTCATATATGAACTCATACATTTACACATAATCTTATATAAATTAAAATATATATATGTATATATATATATTCTGGGTGAGCGGGCAGTAAAAGAACACTGTTCCTCGCACCTCACGGAGTTCTCACTCTCCTGCCAGGATCCTGCACCGACACCCGAGAGCTCACTTCAGAAAACCTGAGTCCCTCTCAGTCATCAACAACAATGACAGGACAGACAGTGGTCCAAGTAATTGGACTCAGAGCCCCCGAAGATTTTTTTAAATCTCTCTACCTCAGTATTTCAAGCAGGGACTTGGTCTCTTCAGCGGCCGGCTTCTAACTCCTCGCAGGGCTCTTTCCCATCAGCCCTCCACTCCTCGAGGCTCTTTAGGCCCTCCATCTCTCCTTAGTTAGGCTGGGCCATTCTAGGAAAACACACACTGTTTGTGACCTGTTTGTTCATTTTTCGACATCCCCTTCCGGTAGGCTCGTAACTCAGAGTGATGGCATGAAATGTAAGATATCGCTCCATTTCCAAAAAGACCCTTCCGCTCTCCTGTCCCCTGGCTCCCAGTCCAAACTCAGGCAGGCCAAACTCAGGCGCGTTTTTTTGAACGAGCAGATTTTTTCTCTCGACCTCGACCGCGTGACCCGAGGTTAGAGAAGGTTGGAGCCGAATCTGGAGGAGAAGGCCTGGGAGCCTCCAGGGGGACTCTCAGGGACTCTCTGGGGCTCGCGAAAACGGGCCTGAGTCATCTGCACCTGAGTCATCTGCTCACATCTGTCCGGGACCTCAGAACTGACAGAGGTTTGATTCAGTTCAGTAGTTTTGTTTTGAGCCCTCTCTGCCTGAGGCTCACACACTCTGCAGACCCAGGAGACCTGTGGAGTGTGGAGAAAGAGGGCGGCAGGCAGGCAGTGTCTCAGCTGCTGTGCACGAAATCAAGATGTGAAATCAAGATGCGCCTCGTGCCTCGTGGCCAGGTGAGGCATTGCACCCTTTGCGTAACTTTGCATCTGTCTAAACGTGGGACCTGGAGATTGAAACCCCCTCAGGATTTGAACCAGTGTTCTTAGGGTTAGAAGCCAGGCGCCTTAAGCCCTGAGTATTCTCTCCAGCCCAGAAATTCCTTTTAATTCCTTATAATGAGCTAAAGAGCTGAAGAGGAAGAGCAGAACCTCAGACTTGGTACTTGGTACCTTGGGGCACGGAGTCGGGGCAGAAGGAGGAGCAGAAGAACCTTCCTGACAACTTCCTGGATGCACACGGTGGATGGTGGGAAGTGGGTGATGGACCACAAATCAAGGGTGTCATTGGTATTCAAAAATCATGTCATTGCAAAACATCACAAAGACAAAAAACAACAAAAAATCGCAAAGACAAAATAAAAAAAAGCAAATGAAAGGAAGGAAGGAAAGGAAGGAAGAAGGAAGGAAGGAAGGAAGAAAGAAAGGAAAGGAAGAAAGGAAGAAAGGAAGAAGAAGAAAGACAGACAGCAAACTCAAGCAAGCAAGCAACAGAGAAAGAAAAGAACAAGTAAAATATACAATAAATCAAATGAATTACGATCGAAACAGACTGAAGCTTTGACTTTACATAGCCTAAATGCCGGGATAGTTGTAAGCGAAGCGATGACACACAACCCATTTGGCAAACGTCTATTAGGTCCTGTTAAGGAGACGACTCGATAATCTTTGAAAATTACAGAAAAACCCTATGTGCTCTATCTTTGCAGGAGACACAGATGCTATGCAGGCCTTTGTCATGATAGAGAAAATTCAGTGCTGGTTTCAGAAACTTTCCAGCAGATCACCTGGGAGAGAAAATAACACAGACACAAGGCCAGAGTCACCTGGTGTCATCACATGAAAACAAGTCAGAGTCACCTGACATCACATGAAAAGTCGACATCACAGAAGCCTCCTGAACTGAGAGATGTGTTCGCTGGCACTTACTATGAATGTTAGGACATTAGAAAGATTTAATTCCGAGATTGACACTTGACACTAGAGGTTATTCTAACTTTTCCAACTTTTCCAGTTGTGAATAAGTACAAAGTTATAATTTATAAGGGTTTGGCTGGAGTTCAAGGCCAGCCTGACACGCCACAGTGAATTCTGTGTTAGCCCGGGCTACAGCCATTGCTACCTCGTACCCCCAAAAATTATGTATGTATATATGTATGTATGTATGTATGTATGTATGTATGTATGTATGTATGTATATATATATATGTGTGTGTGTGTGTGTGTGTGTGTTTCTGTGTTGATGGATACACATTTACATATGGCCTTAAACCTAATCCTACTGAGATATATATAAAAATTTATATAATTCATATATAATTATATATATTTGTATATGTATATATATATAATATGTAAAAAAATATAATACATGTAATTATATTTTATAATGTAAATATATGTAAATATATATAAATATATATTTATATATATATATATATATATATATATATTTATATATATTTATATATATAATATGTATAAATTTCATATATTCATATGATTATTTACATTTACATATAAGATTATATATTCATTAAAATATATATTCATATGTGTATATATTCTGTGTATATATTCTGGGTGAGCGGGCAGTAAAAGAACACTGTTTTCGCACCTCACGGAGTTCTCACTCTCCTGCCAGGATCCTGCACCGACACCCGAGCTCACTTCAGAAAACCTGAGTCCCTCTCGTCATCAACAACAATGACAGGCGAGACAGTGGTCCAAGTAATTGGACTCAGAGACCCCGGAAGATTTTTAAATCTCTCTACCTCAGTATTTCAAGCAGGGACTTGGTCTCGAGCGGCCGGCTTCTAACTCCTCGAGGCTCTTTCCCATCAGCCCTCCACGATCTCCTTAGTTAGGCTGGGCCATTCCTAGGAAAACACACACTCTGTGACCTGTTTGTTCATTTTTCAGACATCCCCTTCCGGTAGGCTCGTAACTCAGAGTGATGGCATGAAATGTAAGATATCGCTCCATTTCCAAAAACCCCTTCCGCTCTCCCCTGTCCCCTGGCTCAGCAGTCCAAACTCAGGCGGCCATTTGGGCCATTTGGAGCGAGGAGATTTTTTTTTCCTCGGGTCTAACCTCGGGTGACGCGACGCGTTCCGAGGTTAGAGAATCTGAATCTGGCCAGGAGAGGCCTGGGTGTTCCAGGGACTCTCTGCGTGGGAGAAAAACGGGGCTCGCGACAAGCACCTGAGTCATCTGCTCACATCTCTCATCCGGGACCTCCAGAACTGACAGAGGTTTGAAGATATTCAGTAGGAGTTTTGAGCGCCCTCTCTGAGGCTCACACTCTGGTAACCCAGCAGACCTGGTGGAGTGTGAGAAATGGGGAGGGCAGGCAGGCAGGCAGTCTCAGCTGCTGTGCTGCAAGATGTCAAGAAATCAAGATGCGCCGCCAAGTGAGGCATTGCACCCAGGCATTGCACTTTGCATCTGTCTAAACTGTCTAACCTGGAGACCTGGAGATTGAAACCCCTCAGGATTTGAGTGTTGTTAGGTAGGTTAGGTTGGCGCCTTAAGCCCTGAGTATTCTCTCCAGCCCAGAAATTCCTTTTAATTCCTTTTAAGCCTAATGAGCTAAAGAGCTGAGGCAGAAGGAATGAGAGGAATGGAGAACCTCAGACTTGGTAAGTGTACCTTGGGGGGGCACGGAGTCGCCAGAAGGAGGCGCGCCTGAGAACCTTCCTGACAACACGGTGGATGCAGGTGTGGTGATGGACCACAACAAGGGCAAGGTATGGAAAAATCGCCAATATGTCATTGCTTCATTCAGTCACACTTGCAAAACATCGCAAAGACAAAATAACAAAAAACAAAATGAACAAGGAAGGAAGGAAGGAAGGAAGGAAGGAAGGAAGGAAGGAAGGAAGGAAAGAAAAAAGAAAGGAAGGAAGAAGAAAGGAAGACAGGAAAGACTCAGCAAGCAAGCAAGCAAGCAAGAGAAAGAAAGAAAGAGAAAAAAAAATACAATAAAATCAAATAAATAATAAATCGAAACAGACTGAAACAGACTGACTTTACATAGCCTAAATGCCGGAATAGTTGTAAATGTAAGCGATGATGACACAACACATTTGGCAAACAAACGTCTATTGGGTCCTTAGGTCCTGTTAGACGACGACTCGAATAATCTTTGAAAACAGAAAAACCCTATGTGCTCTATCTTTGCAGGAGACACACAGATGGCTATGCAGGCCTTTGTCATGATAGAGAAAAAAATCAGTGCTGGTTTCAGAAACTTTCCAGCAGATCACCTGGGAGAGAAAATAACACAGACACAAGGCCAGAGTCACCTGGTGTCATCACATGAAAAGTCGACATCACAGAAGCCTCAACTGAATCTGAGAGAGATGAATGTTCTGAACTTACTATGAATGTTAGGACATTAGAAAGATTTAATTTTAGATTGACACTTCTTAGAGGTTATTCTAACTTTTTATTCTAAACCAGTTGTGAATAAGTACAATTTATAAGGGTTTTGCTGGAAGTTCAAGGCCAGCCTGACACGCCACAGTGAATTTGTGTTAGCCAGCCTGAGCCATTGCTGAAGCCTCATGCCCCCCTCAAAAAGCCATGTATATATGTATGTATGTATGTATGTATGTATGTATGTATGTATGTATGTATGTATGTATGTATATATGTATGTATATGTGTGTGTGTGTATGTGTGTGTGTATGTTTCTGTTGATGGATACACATTTACATATGGCCTTAAACCTAATCCTACTGAGATATATATAAAAATTTATATAATTCACATATAATTATATATATTTGTATATGTGTTATAATGTGTTATAAATAACGTGAAAAAATAATACATGTAATTATATTTTATACATGTTTATATGTAAATATATAACATATATATATATATATAATATATATATAAATTTCCATATATTCATATATGAACTCATATATTTACATATAAGATTATATCTAATTAAAATATATATTCATATGTAATATATATTCTATGATATATTCTGGGTAGTAAAAGAACACTGTTCCTCACTGTTCTCACGGAGTTCTCACACTCCTGCCAGGATCCTGCACCGACACCCCTGAGCTCACTTCAGAAAACCTGAGTCCCTCTCGTCATCAACAACAATGACAGGCGAGACAGTGGTCCAAGTAATGGACTCAGAGCCCCCCGAAGATTTTTAAATCTCTTTTACCTCAGTATTTTTAAATTCTCTACCTCAGTATTTCAAGGGACTTGGTCTCGAGCGGCCGGCTTCTAACTCCTCGAGGCTCTTTCCCATCAGCCCTCCACCATCTCCTTAGTTAGGCTGGGCCATTCCTAGGAAAACACACACTCTGTGACCTGTTTGTTCATTTTTCAGACATCCCCTTCCGGTAGGCTCGTAACTCAGAGTGATGGCATGAAATGTAAGATATCGCTCCATTTCCAAAAAGACCCTTCCGCTCTCCGCCTGTCCCTGGCCCCTCAGCAGTCCAAACTCAGGCGGCCATTTGGAGCGCGTTTTTTTTGCGAGCAGATTTCTTTTTTTCGGGTGACCGCGACGCGTTCACCCGAGGTTAGAGAATCTGGAGCCGGAGGGCCAGGAGAGAATCCTGGCCGACGGGCCAGGGACTCTGGGTGTTCCAGGGACTCTCTGGGAGAAAAACGGGGCTCTGCGACAAAAACACCTGAGTCATCTGCTCACATCTGTCCATCTGTCCAGAACTGAACTGAGGTTTGAAGATAGATATTAGGAGTTTTGAGGAGCCCTCCTCTCTGCCTGAGGCTCACACTTCTGGTAACCCAGCAGACCTGGTGGAGTGTGAGAAATGGGCGGGCAGGCAGTGTCTCAGCTGCTGTGCACGAAATCAAGATGTGCGCGCCGCCTCGCCTGCCAAGTGAGGCATTGCACCCTTGAGTAACTTTGCATCTGTCTAAACGTGGGGACCTGGAGATTGAAACCCCCTCAGGATTTGAACCAGTGTTCTTAGGGTTAGAAGCCAGGCGCCTTAAGCCCTGAGTATTCTCTCCAGCCCAGAAATTCCTTTTAATTCCTTATAAGCCTAATGAGCTGAAGAGTGGGCAGAAGGAATGGAGAACCTGGAGACTTGGTAAGTGTACCTTGGGGCACTTGGGGCACGGAGTCGAAGGAGGGAGCTTGAGAACCTTCCTGACAACACGGTGGATGCAGGTGTGGTGATGGACCACAACAAGGGCAAGGTATGGGAAAAATCGCCAATATGTCATTGCTTCATTCAGTCACACTTGCAAAACATCACAAAAAACATCAAAAATAACAAAAAGCAAAAAAGCAACGGAAGGAAGGAAGGAAGGAAGGAAGGAAGGAAGGAAAGGAAGGAAAGGAAAGAAAGAAAGGAAGGAAGAAGGAAGACAGAAAGACTCAAGAAGCAAGCAACAGAGAAAGAAAGAAAAAGAACAAAATAAACAAAAATAAAATAAAATCAAAATGAATTAAAACAGACAGAAGCTTTGACTTTACATAGCCTTTACATAGCCTAAAATAGCCGTAATAGTTGTAAGTTGTAACGACAACCCACAACCCATGGCCCATTTGGCAAACGTCTATTAGGTCCTGTTAAGACGACGACTCGAAATTTTTGAAAATTACAGAAAAACCCTATGTGCTCTATCTTTGCAGGAGACACACAGATGGCTATGCAGGCCTTTGTCATGATAGAGAAAAAATTCAGTGCTGGTTTCAGAAACTTTCCAGCAGATCACCTGGGAGAGAAAATAACACAGACACAAGGCCAGAGTCACCTGGTGTCATCACATGAAAAGTCGACATCACAGAAGCATCCAGAAGCCTCAAACTGAGATCCAGAGAATGTTCGCTGGCACTTACTATGAATGTTAGGACATTAGAAAGATTTAATTCCGAGATTGACACTTCTTAGAGGTTATTCTAACTTTTCCAGGAAACCAGTTGTGAATAAGTACAATTTATAAGGGTTTGGCTGGAAGTTCAAGGCCAGCCTGACACGCCACAGTGAATTCTGTGTTAGCCCGGCTACAGCCATTGCTACCTCAGCCCCCCCAAAAATTATGTATATATGTATGTATGTATGTATGTATGTATGTATGTATGTATGTATGTATGTATGTGTGTGTGTGTGTGTGTGTGTGTGTGTTGTGTATATGATTTACATATGGCCTTAAACCTAATTTCTATGAGATATATATAAAAATTTATATAATTCATATATAATTATATATATTTGTATATATATATATATATATAATAATATATGTATAAAAAATAATATATATAATATATTTTATAAATATATATATAATATAAAATTATATTTTATACATGTCATATATGTAAATATATAACATATATTTATATAGCTAATATATGTATAAATTTCCATGTATATTCATATATGAACTCATACATTTACATTAAGATTATATCTAATTAAAATATATATTCATATGTGTATATATTCTGGGTGAGCGGGCAGTAAAAGAACACTGTTCCTCAAAAACCTCACGGAGTCTCTCACTCTCCTGCCAGGATCCTGCACCGACACCCGAGCTCACTTCAGAAAACCTGAGTCCCTCTCACTGAGTCATCAACAACAATGACAGGCAAGACAGTGGTCCAAGTAATTGGACTCAGAGCCCCCCGAAGATTTTTAAATCTCTCTACCTCAGTATTTCAAGCAGGGACTTGGTCTCTACCTCAGTATTTCAAGCAGGGACTTGGTCTCGGCTTCTAACTCCTCGAGGCTCTTTCCCCCTCAGCCCTCCACCCCACCTCCTCCACGAGGCTGGGCTGGGCCATTCCTGGGCCACACACTCTGTGACCTGTTTGTTCATTTTGTTTGTTCATTTTCCCCCCATCCCCCTTCCGGTAGGCTCTCAGAGTGAGTGATGGCATGAAATGTAAGATATCGCTCCATTTCCAAAAACCCTTCCGCTCTCCTCTCCGCCTCCCCCTGGCTCAGCAGTCCAAACTCAGGCGGCCATTTGGAGCGTTTTTTTGAACGAGCAGATTTTTAACCTCGGGTGACCGCGACGCGACGCGCACCCGAGGTTAGAGAATCTGGAGAAGACGGGCCAGGAGAAGGCCTGGAGGTTCCAGGGACTCTCTGGGGGGGAAAAAAGGGCTCTGCGGGGAGAAAAACGGGGCATCTGAAACATCTGTCCTGGGACCTCAGAACACACTCTGAGGTTTGAAGATATTCAGTAGGAGGAGGTTTGAGATATTCAGTAGGAGTTTTGAGCACACCTGCCTCCAGCAGACCTGGTGGAACCCAGCAGACCTGGTGACCTGGGCAGAGTGTGAGGCTGCTGGGCAGTGGGCAGGCAGTGTCTCAGCTGCTGTGCACGAAATCAAGATGTGCGCGCCAAGATGTGCGCCAAGTGAGGCATTGCACATTGCACCCTTGCGTAACTTTGCATCTGTCTAAACGTGGGACCTGGAGATTGAAACCCCCTCAGGATTTGAACCAGTGTTCTTAGGGTTAGAAGCCAGGCGCCTTAAGCCCTGAGTATTCTCTCCAGCCCAGAAATTCCTTTTAATTCCTTATAAGCCTAATGAGCTGAAGAGTGGGCAGAAGGAATGGAGAACCTCAGACTTGGTAAGTGTACCTGGGGCACGGAGTCAGAAGGAAGGGCTTGAGAACCTTCCTGACAACACGGTGGATGCAGGTGTGGTGATGGACCACAACAACACAGTGGAGGGTGTGGAAAAATGGCAAAAACAAGGGCAAGGTATGGAAAAATTCAAAATGTTGCAAAACATTCAGTCACACAAAAAAAACAAAAAGAAAAATGAAAACAAAAAAAAAAAAAAAGGAAAAAGAAGGAAGGAAGGAAGGAAGGAAGGAAGGAAGGAAGGAAGGAAAAGAAAGAAAGGAGGAGGAAAGGAAAGGAAGGAAGAAAGACAGACACAGAAAGAAAGAAGCAAGCAAGCAACAGAGAAAGAAAAGAAAGAACAAGTAAAATATACAATAAATCAAAAGAATTACGATGGAAACAGACTGAAGCTTTGACATTACATAGCCTAAATGCCGGGAATAGTTGTAAGCGAAGCGATGACACACAACCCATTTGGCAAACGTCTATTAGGTCCTGTTAAGGAGACGACTCGATAATCTTTGAAAATTACAGAAAAACCCTATGTGCTCTATCTTTTTGGAGACACACAGATGGCTATGCAGGCCTTTGTCATGATAGTGAAAAATTCAGTGCTGGTTTCAGAAACCTTCCAGCAGATCACCTGTGAGAGAAAATAACACAGACACAAGGCCAGAGTCACCTGGTGTCATCACATGAAAAGTCGACATCACAGAAGCCTCCCTTCAACTGAGATCCAGAGAATGTCCAGAGGCACTTACTATGAATGTTAGGACATTAGAAAGATTTAATTCCGAGATTGACACTTCTTAGAGGTTATTCTAACTTTTCCAGGAAACAGGAAACCAGAATAACCAGTACAATTTATAAGGGTTTTTGGCTGGAAGTTCAAGGCCAGCCTGACACGCCACAGTGAATTCTGTGTTAGCCCGGCTACAGCCATTGCTACCTCATGCACCCCCTCCAAAAATTATGTATGTATGTATGTATGTATGTATGTATGTATGTATGTATGTATGTATGTATATATGTGTGTGTGTGTGTGTGTGTGTGTGTGTGTTGTGTTGATGGATACACATTTACATATGGCCTTAAACCTAATCCTACTGAGATATATATAAAAATTTATATAATTCACATATAATTATATATATTTGTATATGTGTTATATAATAACGTGGAAAAATGTATAATACATGTAATTATATTTTATACATGTCATATATGTAAATATATAAATATATATTTATATATATTAATATATATATAATATATATATTCATATATATTATATAATATTCATATATATAATTTACATATATAGATTATATCTAATTAATATAATATATTTATATTATATTACACATATATATATCTAATTAAAATATATATTCATATGTGTATATATTCTGGGTGAGCGGGCAGTAAAAGAACACTGTTCCTCGCACCTCACGGAGTTCTCACTCTCCTGCCAGGATCCTGCACCGACACCTGAGCTCACTTCAGAAAACCTGAGTCCCTCCTCGTCATCAACAACAATGACAGGCAGACAGTGGTCCAAGTAATTGGACTCAGAGCCCCGGAAGATTTTTAAAATCTCTCTACCTCAGTATTTCAAGCAGGGACTTGGTCTCGAGCGGCCGGCTTCTAACTCCTCGAGGCTCTTTCCCATCAGCCCTCCACGATCTCCTTAGTTAGGCTGGGCCATTCCTAGGAAAACACACACTCTGACCTGTTTGTTCATTTTCATTTTCCCCCTTCCCCTCCCCTTCCCTCTCTCGCTCGATGGCAGAGTGATGGCATGAAATGTAATATCGCTCCATTTCCAAAAAGACCCTTCCGCTCTCTTCCTGTCCCCCTGTCCCCAGCTCAGTCAAAACAGGGCGGCCATTTGGAGCGTTTTTTTTTTTTTGCAGAGATTTCTCTCTAACCTCGGGTGACCGCGACGCCCCGGTTAGAGAGAATCTGGAGCCGAATCGGGCCAGAAGGCCTGGGTGTTCCAGGGACTCTCTGGTGGGGGAAAAAAAAAAAAAAACAAGCACCTGAGTCATCTGCTCACATCTGTCTGTCACACCTCCAGAACTGACAGAGGTTTGAAGATATTCAGAGATATTTGAGCGCCCTCTCTGCCTTTGAGGCTCACACTTCTGGCTCACCCAGCAGACCTGGTGGAGTGGTGAGAAATGGGCGGGCAGGCAGTGTCAGGCAGTGTGCTGTGCAGCTGCTGTGCAAGATGTCAAGATGCCTCGCCAAGCCAAGTGAGGCATTGCACCCCTTGCGTAACTTTGCATCTGTCTAAACGTGGGACCTGTGGGACCTGAAAAACCCCCCCAGGATTTGAACCAGTGTTCTTAGGGTTAGAAGCCAGGCGCCTTAAGCCCTGAGTATTATTCTCCAGCCCAGAAATTCCTCCAGCCCAGAAATTCCTTTTTATATTCCTATATAAGCCTGATGAGCTGAAGAGTGGGCAGAAGGAATGGAGAACCTCAGACTTGGTAAGTGTACCTTGGGGCACGGAGTCGCCAGAAGGAGGCGCTTGAGAACCTTCCTGACAACACGGTGGATGCAGGTGTGGTGATGGACCACAACAAGGGCAAGGTATGGAAAAATCGCCAATATGTCATTGCTTCATTCAGTCACACTTGCAAAACATCACACAAAGACAAAATAACAAAAAAAAAATGAACAAAAGGAAATGGAAGGAAGGAAGGAAGGAAGGAAGGAAGGAAGGAAGGAAGGAAGGAAGGAAGGAAAGGAAGAAAGAAAGGAAGGAAAGGAAAGGAAGGAAGAAAGAAGGACAGACAGCAGAAGAAGCAAGCAAGCAAGAGAAAGAAAGAACAAGAAAAAAGAAAAAGTAAATAAAATAAATCAAATGATCAAACAGACTGAAACTTTGACTTTTTGACTTTACCTAAATGCCGCATAATAGTTGCCGTTGGAATAGTTGATGACACACAACCCATTTGGCAAACCCATTTGGCAAACGTCTATTAGGTCCTGTTAAGACGACGATAATCTTTGAAAATTACAGAAAACCCTATGTGCTCTATCTTTGCAGGAGACACACAGATGGCTATGCAGGCCTTTGTCATGATAGAGAAAATTCAGTGCTGGTTTCAGAAACTTTCCAGCAGATCACCTGGGAGAGAAAATAACACAGACACAAGGCCAGAGTCACCTGGTGTCATCACATGAAAAGTCGACATCACAGAAGCCTCCCTTCAACTGAGATCCAGAGAATGTTCGCTGGCACTTACTATGAATGTTAGGACATTAGAAAGATTTAATTCCGAGATTGACACTTCTTAGAGGTTATTCTAACTTTTCCAGGAAACCAGTTGTGAATAAGTACAATTTATAAGGGTTTGGCTGGAAGTTCAAGGCCAGCCTGACACGCCACAGTGAATTCTGTGTTAGCCCGGGCTACAGCCATTGCTACCTCCACCCCCCAAAAAAATGTATGTATATATGTATGTATGTATGTATGTATGTATGTATGTATGTATTTATGTATGCATACGTATACATATGTGTGTGTGTGTGTGTGTATGTTTCTGTGTTGATGGATACACATTTACATATGGCCTTAAACCTAATCCTACTGAGATATATATAAAAATTTATATAATTCACATATAATTATATATATTTGTATATATGTTATAAATAACGTGGAAAAATGTATAATACATGTAATTATATTTTATATATGTCATATATGTAAATATATAACATATATTTATATAGCTAATATATATATATATAATTTCCATGTATATTATATATATATATATTACATTTATATATAAGATTATATCTAATTAAAATATATATTCATATATATATATATATATATATTCATATATATTATATATTCTGAAGTAACAAGTTCAACACACTGTTCCTCACACCTCACGGAGTTCTCTCTCTCCCTGCACTGCCCTGGATCCTGCACCGACACTTCAGAAAACTCTGAGTCCCTCTCCCCTCATCAACAACAATGACAACAATGAGACAGGCGAGTCCAGTGGTGGTTGGACTTGGACTCAGAGCCCCGGAAGATTTTTTTTAAATCTTAAGATCTCTATTTCAATTTCAGTATTTCAAGCAGGGACTTGGTCTCGAGCGCGGCCGCTTCTTCTAACTCCTCGAGGCTCTTTCCCATCAGCCCTCCACGATCTCCTTAGTTAGGCTGGGCCATTCCTAGGAAAACACACACTCTGTGACCTGTTTGTTCATTTTTCAGACATCCCCTCCCCCTTCCGCTCGCTAACTCAGAGTGATGGCATGAAATGTAAGATATCGCTCCATTTCCAAAAAGACCCTTCCGCTCTCCGCCTGTCCCCTGGCTCAGCAGTCCAAACTCAGGCGGCCATTTGGAGCGTTTTTTTGGACGAGCAGATTTTTGACCTCGGGTGACCGCGACGCGTTCACCCGCGACGCGAGAATCTGAGAGGAGAATCGGGCCAGGAGAAGGGCCTGGGTGTTCCAGGGACTCTTCTGCGTGGGAGAAAAACGGGGGAGAAAACAAGCACCTGAGTCACTCAGTCATCTGCTCACCTCTGTCTGACAGAGGAACTGACAGAGGTTTGAAGATAGGAGTTTTTTTGGAGCCCTCGCTCTCTGCCTGAGGCTCACACTTCTGGTAACCCAGCAGACCTGGTGGAGTGTGAGAAATGGGCGGGCAGGCAGTGTCTCAGCTGCTGTGCACGAAATCAAGATGTGCGCGATGTGCCTCGTGGCCAAGTGAGGCATTGCACCCTTGCACCTTTGCATCTGTCTAAACGTGGGACCTGGAGATTGAAACCCCCTCAGGATTTGAACCAGTGTTCTTAGGGTTAGAAGTGTTCAGGCGCCTTAAGCCCTGAGTATTCTCTCCAGCCCAGAAATTCCTTTTAATTCCTTATAAATTCCTTGAGCTGAAGAGCTGAGCAGAAGGAATGGAGAACCTCAGACTTGGACTTGTACCTTGGGCACGGAGTCGCCAGAAGGAGGCAGAAGGAGAACCTTGAGAACCTTCCTGACACATGCAGGTGTGGTGATGGACCACACAACAACAAGGTATGGAAAAATCGCCAATATGTCATTGCTTCATTCAGTCACACACTTGCAAACATCGCAAAACATCGCAAAGAAAAAAAAACAAAAGCAAAATGAACGGAAGGAAGGAAGGAAGGAAGGAAGGAAGGAAGGAAGGAAGGAAGGAAAGGAAGAAAGGAAAGGAAGGAAGAAGGAAGAACAGCAAAGACTCAAGCAAGCAAGCAACAGAGAAAGAAAGAACAAGAACAAAAAACAAAATAAAAATAATGAATTAAAAATCAAATGAACAGACTGAAACAGACTGAAGCTTTGACTTTACCTAAATGCCTAAATGCCGTTGAATTGTTAAGCGATGACACACAACACACACAACCCATTTGGCAAACGTCTTAGGTCCTGTTAAGGAGACGACTGATAATCTTTGAAAATTACAGAAAAACCCTATGTGCTCTATCTTTGCAGGAGACACACAGATGGCTATGCAGGCC
>JAEOAD010001095.1:0-5000 GCA_036365145.1 Orientallactaga sibirica | reverse complement strand
CCTGGTGTCATCACATGAAAAGTCGACATCACAGAAGCCTCCCTTCAACTGAGATCCAGAGAATGTTCGCTGGCACTTACTATGAATGTTAGGACATTAGAAAGATTTAATTATTTCGAGATTGACACTTCTTAGAGGTTATTCTAACTTTTCCAGGAAACCAGTTGTGAATAAGTACAATTTATAAGGGTTTGGCTGGAAGTTCAAGGCCAGCCTGACACGCCACAGTGAATTCTGTGTTAGCCTGGCTACAGCCATTGCTACCTCACCCCCCCAAAAAATGTATGTATGTATATATGTATGTATGTATGTATGTATGTATGTATGTATATGTATATATATATGTGTATGCATACATATGTGTGTGTGTGTGTGTGTTTTTCTGTTGATGGATGGATTTACATATGGCCTTAAACCTAATCCTACTGAGATATATATAAAAATTTATATAATTCATATAATTATATATAATTATATATTTATATATGTATATATATAAATAACGTGGATAACGTGGAAAAATGTATAATACATGTAATTATATTTTATACATGTCATATATGTAAATATATAACATATATTTATATAGCTAATATATGTATAAATTTCCATATATATTCATATATGAACTCATACATTTACATATAAGATTATATCTAATTAAAATATATATTCATATGTGTATATTCTGGGTGGGTGAGAGCAGGCAAAAAAAAGAACACTGTTCCTCACCTCACGGAGTTCTCACTCTCCTGCCAGGATCCTGCACCGACACCCGAGCTCACTTCAGAAAACCTGAGTCCCTCTCGTCATCAACAACAATGACAGGCAACAGACAGTGGTCCAAGTAATTGGACTCAGAGCCCCTCAGAGATTTTTTTTAAATCTCTCTACTCTCAGTATTTCAAGCAGGGACTTGGTCTCGAGCGGCCGGCTTCTAACTCCTCGAGGCTCTTTCCCATCAGCCCTCCATCTCCTTCAGTTCCACGATCTCCTTAGTTAGGCTGGGCCATTCCTAGGAACACACACACTCTGACCTGTTTGTTCATTTTTCAGACATCCCCTTCCGGTAGGCTCGTAACTCAGAGTGATGGCATGAAATGTAAGATATCGCTCCATTTCCAAAAACCCCTTCCGCTCTCCGCCTGTCCCCTGGCTCAGCAGTCCAAACTCAGGCGGCCATTTGGAGCGTTTTTTTTGAAGCAGCAGATTTCTTCTCCTCGTGACCGACGCGACCCGAGGTTAGAGAATCTGGAGCCGGACGGCCAGGAGGAGAGGCCTGGGTGTTCCAGGGACTCTCTGGGGGAGAAAAAGGGCTCGCGACAAGCACCTGAGTCATCACCTCACATCTGTCCGGGACCTCCAGAACTGACAGAGAACTGAAGAGATTCAGTAGGAGTTTTGAGCGCCCTTTTCTGCCTGAGGCTCTGACTCACTGGTAACCCAGCAGACCTGGTGGAGACCTGGTGGAGTGTGAGAAATGGGCAGGCAGTGTGTCTCAGCTGCTGTGCACGAAATCAAGATGTGCGCGCCGCCTCGTGGCCAGGCATTGCACCATTGCACCTTTGCATCTGTCTAAACGTGGGACCTGGAGATTGAAACCCCCTCAGGATTTGAACCAGTGTTCTTAGGGTTAGAAGCCAGGCGCCTTAAGCCCTGAGTATTCTCTCCAGCCCAGAAATTCCTTTTAATTCCTTATAAGCCTAATGAGCTGAAGAGTGGGCAGAAGGAATGGAGAACCTCAGACTTGGTAAGTGTACCTTGGGGCACGGAGGGCACGCCAGAAGGAGGCGCTTGAGAACCTTCCTGACAACACAACACAATGCAGGTGGGTGATGGACCACAACAAGGGCAAGGTAAGGAAAAAAAATCGCCATCATTGCTTCATTCAGTCACACTTGCAAAACATTCAAAACAAAAAAGCAAAAATAAAAAACAAAGGAAAAAGGAAGGAAGGAAGGAAGGAAGGAAGGAAGGAAGGAAGGAAGGAAAAGAAGGAAAAGGAAGAAAAGAAAGGAAAGGAAGGAAGAAGGAAAGAAGGAAGACAGCAAAGACTCAAGCAAGCAAGCAACAGAGAAAGAAAGAACAAGTAAAATATACAATAAATCAAATGAATTACGATCGAAACAGACTGAAGCTTTGACTTTACATAGCAAAAATGCCGGGAATAGTTGTAAGCGAAGCGATGACACACAACCCATTTGGCAAACGTCTATTAGGTCCTGTTAAGGAGACGACTCGATAATCTTTGAAAATTACAGAAAAACCCTATGTGCTCTATCTTTGCAGGAGACACACAGATGGCTATGCAGGCCTTTGTCATGATAGAGAAAATTCAGTGCTGGTTTCAGAAACTTTCCAGCAGATCACCTGGGAGAGAAAATAACACAGACACAAGGCCAGAGTCACCTGGTGTCATCACATGAAAAGTCGACATCACAAGCCTCCCTTCAACTGAGATCCAGAGAATGTTCAGAGCACTTACTATGAATGTTAGGACATTAGAAAGATTTAATTCCGAGATTGACACTTCTTAGAGGTTATTCTAACTTTTCCAGGAAACCAGTTGTGAATAAGTACAAATTTATAAGGGTTTGGCTGGAAGTTCAAGGCCAGCCTGACACGCCACAGTGAATTCTGTGTTAGCCCGGCTACAGCCATTGCTACCTCGTTGCCCCCTCCAAAAATTATGTATGTATATATGTATATGTGTATGTATGTATGTATGTATGTATGTATATATATGTATATGTATGTGTGTGTGTATGTTGTGTTGATGGATACACATTTACATATGGCCTTAAACCTAATCCTACTGAGATATATATAAAAATTTATATAATTCACATATAATTATATATATTTGTATATATATATTATAAATAACGTGGAAAAATGTATAATACATGTAATTATATTTTATATATATATATCATATATGTATATATATAACATATATTTATATATATATAATATATATATAAATTTCCATGTATATTCATATATGAATTTCATACATTTACACATAAGATTATATCTAATTAAAATATATATAAATATATATTCATATATATATATTCATATGTGTATATATTCTGGGTGAGCAGGCAGTAAAGAACACTGTTCCTCGCACCTCACGGAGTTCTCACTCTCCTGCCAGGATCCTGCACCGACACCCGAGCTCACTTCAGAAAACCTGAGTCCCTCTCCCTCTCAACAACAATGACAGGCGAGACAGTGGTCCAAGTAATTGGACTCAGAGCCCCGGAAGATTTTTAAATCTCTCTACCTCAGTATTTCAAGCAGGGACTTGGTCTCGAGCGGCCGGCTTCTAACTCCTCCTCTCTTTTTCCCATCAGCCCTCCACGATCTCCTTAGTTAGGCTGGGCCATTCCTAGGAAAACACACACTCTGTGACCTGTTTGTTCATTTTTTCAGACATCCCCCTTCCGGTAGGCTCGTAACTCAGAGTGATGGCATGAAATGTAAGATATCGCTCCATTTAAAAAAAGACCCTTCCGCTCTCCGCCTGTCCCCTGGCTCAGCAGTCCAAACTCAGGCGGCCATTTGGAGCGTTTTTTTGGAACGAGCAGATTCTCTAACCTCGGGTGACCGCGACGCGTTCACCCGAGGTTAGAGAATCTGGAGCCGGACGGGCCAGGAGAAGGCCTGGGTTGTCCAGGGACTCTCTGCGTGGGAGAAAAACGGGGCTCGCGACAAGCACCTGAGTCATCTGCTCACATCTGTCCGGGACCTCCAGAACTGACAGAGGTTTGAAGATATTCAGTAGGAGTTTTGAGCGCCCTCTCTGCCTGAGGCTCACACTTCTGGTAACCCAGCAGACCTGGTGGAGTGTGAGAAATGGGCGGGCAGGCAGTGTCTCAGCTGCTGTGCACGAAATCAAGATGTGCGCGCCGCCTCGTGGCCAAGTGAGGCATTGCACCCACCCCGTAACTTTGCATCTGTCTAAACGTGGGACCTGGAGATTGAAACCCCCAGGATTTGAACCAGTGTTCTTAGGGTTAGAAGCCAGGCGCCTTAAGCCCTGAGTATTCTCTCCAGCCCAGAAATTCCTTTTAATTCCTTATAATTCTAATAAGCCTAATGCTGAAGAGTGGGCAGAAGGAATGGAGAACCTCAGACTTGGTAAGTGTACCTTGGGGCACGGAGTCGCCAGAAGGAGGCGCTTGAGAACCTTCCTGACAACACGGTGGATGCAGGTGTGGTGATGGACCACAACAAGGGCAAGGTAAAAATGGAAAAATGTCATTGCTTCATTCAGTCACACTTGCAAAACATCACTTGACAAAACAACAAAAAAAAATAAAAAAAAAAAAAAGGAAGGAAAGGAAGGAAGGAAGGAAGGAAGAAAAGGAAGGAAGGAAAGGAAGGGAAGGAAGAAGGAAGGAAGAAGGAAGACAAGGACAGACAAAGAGAAGAAGCAAGCAAGCAACAGAGAAAGAAAGAACAAATAAAATATAAATAAATCAAATCAATTAAAAAACAGAACTGAAACTTTGAAGACTGACTTTTTGACTAAATGCCGCCTAATAGTTGTAAGCGTTGTTGTGATGACACAACACACAACCCATTTGGCAAACGTCTATTAGGTCCTGTTAAGGAGACGACTCGATAATCTTTGAAAATTACAGAAAAACCCTATGTGCTCTATCTTGCAGGAGACACACAGATGGCTATGCAGGCCTTTGTCATGATAGAGAAAATTCAGTGCTGGTTTCAGAAACTTTCCAGCAGATCACCTGGGAGAGAAAATAACACAGACACAAGGCCAGAGTCACCTGGTGTCATCACATGAAAAGTCGACATCACAGAAGCCTCCCTTCAACTGAGATCCAGAGAATGTTCGCTGGCACTTACTATGAATGTTAGGACATTAGAAAGATTTAATTCCGAGATTGACACTTCTTAGAGGTTATTCTAACTTTTCCAGGAAACCAGTTGTGAATAAGTACAATTTATAAGGGTTTGGCTGGAAGTTC
>JAEOAD010002210.1:0-17789 GCA_036365145.1 Orientallactaga sibirica | reverse complement strand
TGTACCATACATACAGAAAATTGAATGCATAATAGCTATACAGATCAATAAATTCTGACTAGACATCGTCATATAAGTAGAACCTAACCAAAAACTACCACATGACTATTACACAACCAGAATGTAACAATTGTGTGGATGTTTTGTTGTTGTTGTGTTGCGGATGGTACCCAAACCTTGCAAATGCAAGGCAAGTGTTCTACCATTCAGATACATTTTCTGTCCCATTATGGCGACTTTTAACAAATTACCTTTGCCACTTTCAAACTTTATGTAAGCTGGATTGATTTATTTTTTTTCAAAACAAATATATCCTTAATTGACACATGATAATTATTGTCACGTCCGCCTCGACCAGCAAGGAAGACGCAACGCTCGGACTCTTCTTTCAAAGGCAGTTTATTCAGGAACCTTGAACAATCTTCTGACTGACTGACTGACTGACTGACTGACTCTCTCACTGACTCACTCACTCACTCACTCACTGACTCCCTCACTCCCTCACTCACTCACTCACTCACTCACTCACTCACTCACTCCCTGACTCACTCCCTGACTCACTCCCTGACTCACTCACTGCCTCACTCACTGACTGACTGCCTCCTGGACAAGCCCGCCCAAAGCTTAAGAAGCCTTTGAACAGCCAACCCTGGTGTGCCACGTGGTGAATGCAGATAGGTCCACATATGCGGAAGCAAGCCTAGATCACGGCCCAAGCCAAATAAGGACTTGTTTATCCAGGAGAGCACTCGCCATCGGAAGGCGGAAGGCGGAAGCCAGCGCCATCTTTAAGCGCGGCACCTGCAGCTCTCTACAGTTCCCCCTTTTTTGTTTTAAAACAAGCCACAGGTAAGAGTAGAGGTCTGATCTCTGATGATGCGTATTTTTGCAACCCTGATGCCTTTTCTCAGAGGCGGGATCTGGGGCATCAACCCGCATGCAATCAAACATGCTCTTCTCTGGATTTCTAGGGCTAACCCAGAGTGCAGTGCTTAGCCTCGCAACCTGAGCAGAAAGAAGATTAACTTTTAGTTGTAGCCAGCCCGACTTAGGGGGACTGTGCAGCCTCTATGGCAGTAAAGGCTTGAATGATCATAGCCGCATCCCGTCATTGCGTGACCCTGATTTTACACAGACACCACAAGCAAACCAAAGAGACCGGTAACAGAAGGCCTGCTAAAGCCCCCCTGTCCGCCCACTCCTTCAGATGATTCATAGCGGAGATCAGCCAAGATGACAATCCAGAGGCAAAGGAGAGGTCCATGCAGGTCACATTAACTACAGCCAGCCTCAATTCTTTTAAGGTATCTTCAAATTCAAGCGACCAATTCTGTAATAGAAAACTAGACAAAGATCTGGATAAATTTGCAGCCCTAGTATAATCCAAGGTCTTTTAACAACATTAACAAGGAGAAACTAAAACAATGCAAACTCAACCACCATATAGCCTTGAAAAGCAGGTTCCTTCTCCAGTCAGCTCTTTCCAAGAATTTGCATTTTTTACAGTCTTTCCTCAGGCATCCTCTCCATTGTTTTAATGTAAATCAAGTCAGGACACCTTCCTTCCACCTTTCCTTAAGATTGCTAATGCATTGACAATAGCTTCAGTAACCTAAAACCAGTCTCAGTACCTCTGCTTTTCCTTTGCTTGAGTTTTTCCAACTTAAAATCTTAAAATCTCAGTCCGATATCTTTAGCCAAGCACATCAGTCCATTACAAATTTAACCTTGATCAAACTTTCTGGGCCTGGATAGCAGAACGTAGCCATCCCTTATGCCAGTAGCCCAGTTCCAACAAAGTCCTCTGCAGTCTTTCCTTCCCCTTAGAAACCTCATAAGACAAGCCTCGAAGTTCAATACTGTCTGCACTTAGCATAATTTTGATCTTTTCATTTGTTTTATGAGAGCCTGCAGCTCTTCTTTAGAATCCGTAGACTCTGAATCTTCTAGCTCAAGTGTTGGATATAAGTTGTTCTTTGTTTTTGCCTCTTTTTCACTGTTTGCCTGTTCCGACCTTTCTTCCTCGAGGCAGTTCCTCACTAACCTCCAGATCGATCTTACCCCACCCTTAAGCGTGCCTTGGTCTGCTGCAAAATCACCCAATTTTTCCCATGAAGGGATTGTAAGACTTCCAGAGCACGCAAACCAAGGGGCTATGGCATCACATTCCTCCAGGAACCTCTCCAGGGTACTCCCCTTTATCTTTAAGTTTTTTGAACAAAGCAGCTCATTCAGAGCCAAAAAATTGGGTGCGAGTGAGAAGCGCCCATGGCTACACTTGCAAAAAATTCTTTTAAAACTTTTACTTTCGGTTCGCTACACATGAACCCTTCCTGCCCCTCTTTTTCTACCGAGAGGAGCAAAATTCCCCGCTTTGTCGCAGATTCCCACCTTACCTGGGAACTTTCCTGCTCCCTCTTTTTCTACCGAGAAGAGCAAAATCCCCGCTTTTGTCGCGGATTCCCACCTTACCTGGGAACTTACCAGTGCACTGCCCTGACTGCAGAAAGTTCTGAGTCCCTCTTCGGACTCTTCTTTCAACAGTTTATTCAGGAACCTTACTACTGCCCTGACTGCAGAAAGTTCTGAGTCCCTCTTCGGACTCTTCTTTCAACAGTTTATTCAGGAACCTTACTTTTTCTTTTAGATGTTTTACTCGAGCGCTCTTCTCTCACCTCCTCTAAAAAAAATTTTTTTTAACTGCTTCTGAATCATTCTCATTTGCCCTATGTAATATGACTAGACACACTACAACACAAATACACCACATGAGGTTAACCAACTTTTATACACTAATAAGACACACGAACAAATATACATTAATTGGCGGCTATCATTCTTAAGAAATCTTCTCACTCTCACGTTTCCTCTAAGGAAACCTTATTGTGGCACCTTTTAACCCTAATACTGGAAGATGTATTGCCCATTTTGCTATGGGACCTTATCGTCTCTCTACCGGAGAACTTGCCTTTACCCTTTTTGTCCACTTATCTGGAACTTACCAGCTAGCTGCCCTGCAAGTTCTGAGTTCCCCGTACGGGCCACCATTTGTCACGTCCGCCTCGACCAGCAAGGAAGACGCAACGCTCGGACTCTTCTTTCAAAGGCAGTTTATTCAGGAACCTTGAACAATCTTCTGACTGACTGACTGACTGACTGACTGACTGACTGACTCTCTCACTGACTCACTCACTCACTCACTCACTGACTCACTCACTCACTCACTCACTCACTCACTCACTCACTCCCTGACTCACTCCCTGACTCACTCCCTGACTCACTCACTACCTCACTCACTGACTGACTGCCTCCTGGACAAGCCCGCCCAAAGCTTAAGAAGCCTTTGAACAGCCAACCCTGGTGTGCCACGTGGTGAATGCAGATAGGTCCACATATGCGGAAGCAAGCCTAGATCACGGCCCAAGCCAAATAAGGACTTGTTTATCCAGGAGAGCACTCGCCATCGGGAAGGCGGAAGGCGGAAGCCAGCGCCATCTTTAAGGCGCGGCACCTCGCAGCTCTCTACAAATTATACCTGTTTCTAGGGCATGGTGTGATGCTTTGATACATATATCCCTTGTCTTTTCCGCCATAGGACATGTGGCAATGTGATTCCTTCTATAGGAGCCCTCCTGTTTCTTCAGCTAGTGTCTGAAATGACACTCTCAGAGGCCTTCTCAGACCTTCCCCATCCTATCCCTATGTCCGAGTGGACATGCTAACTTGTAACTTCATTGTGTACTCGACTCTTGTACTTACTGTTTGTCCCCTTGGATAGACTGTAAGCACTACAAGGGCAGAACTCTGAGTTTGTTTATGTCGTTTACCCCTCACAGCTGGCACCGTGGCAGGTGCTTTATATAAAGGAGTCATGTCAGTACAACCAGGCGTATGATGGGCTTGTACTTGCCTCTATAGGTGTGCTCAGCTCTCCTTCACCCAGTGTTTGCAGGAAGACAGAAATAGAGACACCATAGACCCTGAGAAAGTGGAACAGGTGAATGTAATTGGAGTAAGAACTGATGTTCAAGAAGGAGGGCAGGAAGGGACTCTGATAGAGCACAGCCAACCAGAAACTCTTTTTTTCCTCTATACAATCCTTGATTTATAGATCTTGGTGAGGATAGAGTCCCTTCAGAGGAACTGCCTACCAAATTCAGTTTCCTCTTGCCCACCAGGCCCTAGGTGCAGTGAAAGGTCTGGCAACGAAAACTGCTCCTTGCTTTCCTTGAAGGAGTGGGGGTTAGCAAGAACAGAGTAAGTCCTGTGATGTCACTCAAAGGAAAGTCCTTCCTGCTACCCCTCAGCAAACTACCACTCCCAACATAGTCCTCACGCCTTAATCAGCTCTAATTCTGACTCTCCACCCTCTTCCTTTTGTCCATGCAGTTCCAGTTCACCTGCTTTAAAAAAAAATAAAAACATTCTACTCCTTCATTTTCCTTAAACTTTGGATACTTGCCAATTGCTTTCCTATGTAAGTAGAATTGATAATCAAGCCTCAACAGGATTCCTCAGGCCTGGCATGTATAGATGGCAGTTTCCCCCACACTGGGGACATATAAACTTGAAGTTGGATTGAATAGTTTTCCTATGAATTTGATAATTATTTATTTTTTGTGTAGCATATGTGTGTGGTGTTGGGGTATCTATGTGTGTGTGTAGATGTGCATGCCCCGTGTGCATTTGTGCAAGACCAGAGTAGCCCTTCTGTAATGCTCATCCTGTCTATCTGTATATTTATTTTCTTGATAAACAGCATCTCTCCTTCCACCGAGAGCTGCTGTATGTCAGCAAGCTCCCGTGATTCTTCAGTCTCTGCCCCTGTGAACAGATGTGTGTGTGGCCATGCTCAGATTTTCACTTAGGTTCTAGGGAGTTGAACTTGGTGGTCTCTAGCTGGAGAGGTCCTTGCTTTAAGCAGCAAGCACTCTTAATTGCTGAGCCACCTTCCCCAGCCCAAAATTCAGTTCTAAAAACAAGTGTGTATTTAGTTGACTCCAAGGTGATAGTGTGTAGCCTACATATTTTAATGTTTTAAAAATATTTTATTTATTTATTTATTTGCGAGTAAGTGAGGGAGAGAGAATGAGCACATCAGGGCCTTTAGCCACTGCGAACAAACTCCAGATGCATATGCCACATAGTGCATCTGGTTTATGTGGGTATTGGGGAATTGAACCTGGGTCCTTAGGCTTTGCAGGCAAGTGCCTTAACTGCTAAGTCATTTTCCAGCCCCTTAAGTTTTTTAATAGTAATACTATCATACTTCATTTGTGCTGCTATCAGAATAAACTTGAGACTGAGTCATTTATAAATGTTAGCAACTTACTGCTCACAACTATGGAGGCTGGGAAGTCCATGTTAGAGGCATAGGCAGGTCGAGAGTCTGATGAGAGGGAGTCCGATCTCTGTTTTCAAGAGGACACCTTGTGAAAGGTGAAAGGGAGTGAAGGGCCCAAGTGAGTCCTTTCCAGCACTTTTGATGAGGTCACAAGGTAATGCCCTCATGACTTAATAATTATTTCACTAAAGACCCCACCTCTCAATGCCACTTCAGTGGAGATTAAATTCCAACACATGAATTTGGAGTGGGGATAACAAATAGATTTTAAAATAGGAATGGTTTATTTGGCCCATTACTTCCTATGATATGGTTTCCAGACTGAGCTGAAAATGTCTAATATATATTCCCACCATTTGTCATGGGGAATGGCATAGCAAATGAATAGCAAATGAAGGAATCAGTGAATGGTTCTGAACTGTTTACAGGACTGTAGATGACCGTGTGTGGTATGACTTACCCTACAGGTCCTGACAGGAGCAGAAGTGAGACTTAGGGAGAGCCCATGATATTACCCTATTGTTGGCTCAGTCCTGAACCACTTTCTGCATGTATGAGGGGCCCTGCCCTGGCTTTATCTCTCTCTCTCTTTGTGTGTGTGTGTGTGTGTGTGTGTGTGTCCGTGTGTGTGTGTGTATCTCCCTTTGCGAACATTTGCTGCTTCAGTAGGTCTTTCCCCTAGCAATCTTCACATTTTCTGGCCACATATGAGTTCTCTTTCTAAAGGGGGAAAGTAGGGAAAGAGACTAAAGACCTGCATAAAGTAAACATGTGCATTTCAATGAGTTCCATCTATATTTTGTCTATCTGTTCTGTTTACTTCAGTTCAGTGAGAAAAGTGTTCAAACTTTTCCTTTTCTACTCATGGCCAGTGCCTTTACTAGGGTCCAGAAAACCACTAATAAAATGTGCCTCAGCAGCATTTGGTTGTAATTTGTGACATTTTCAAAACACTGCAATTGAAAAGATTGAGAGTGTAATTACTTGATGCTCAGCTTCAGGCTTAGCTGTTTTTAAGGACACATTATTGAATGGGATCCCTTTTAAAGAGGTTCTTGCCAATTACCCACATGACACTGTGGCCCTGAAGGGCTTTACTGGTGTGTGAATAGTTTGTTATGTGGAATTCTGAGGTTTTTCAGGGCCTTGTAGAGAGTTTTTTTTTTTTTTTTTTTTTTTTTGTAATAAATACTAGGTGGAGGAAATCAGGAGGCTGAACAATAATGTGGTTTCTACTATATTGTTGGTTATCAGAAGTCACGTGAAATAGCTCTGAACTTAGGGATTTGTTTTCTTAACACGTCGTCCATCACAGAAGAGGACCAGAAAATCCCTGTCCCTACCTGCTTGAATATCTTGAGACAGTATCTACGTCTCTATAGGTAGATACCCTGAAATGGAAGCAGTCTGAAGTGTGGGGTGGAACATGTGGTTTGTATTCAAGCAGGATGGTTCCCCAAGGCCCTCTATAATGTTTTCAAGATGCTGATAGAGCCATTAATGGCTCTTGGAGAAAGATTAGATTTTCAATTAAAATGAAGCCAATTTTGAATAAATAGTTGGTAGTATCACTGGCCTAAAATAAACTTTAGAGTGTGCCTGGGGAGGAATGTCATGAGTTTTGGAATAGTAGAAACTTGGCAAATTTTCTCCCCAAAAGTGATGATAAAACTTGACAAAATGTTAAAAAGTCATCTGTTGCACCCTCTGGAGATCAACCAAAGTCATATGAAAAAATTGAGAGTATTTATTCTAGAAACATGATTGAACCTTGGTTATGAACAGTAGACATCTGTAGGACTTTATCTTGGAGTTGCTTCTGCCATCTCACCCTTTTCCCCTAGCTTCCCCATTTGTTTGGCTGTCCTGCCCAGGCCTGCTAGACTGGGAAAATAACAAGCCCCATGTTGCTGTTATAGAGGTCTGAATTGATTGTGAAGAAGCTACATATCCAGGAGTTTTGGTGAAACAGTAGTCATGTAATAAACAAAATTATAGAAGACAACTTATGCAACCAGTCTGAGGTTTATAGTACTAATTGTGATAAGTAACAGATAAGCAAACAAACTGGAAATTAATAGGAGTCCAGAGAATGACACATATACACTGGGCTTGTTAAGCTCCTATGTATCCTGGTATGTGGTCTAAAGGATTGTGCACATAGGCAAGGCTGTGTGCAGTCTATAGAGATAGGAAAAGGGCTTTAAAAAAATCTACTTAACCACCCTGGCTGAATGTAAGGTCTTATGCCTATGCAGGGAAGACATGAGAAATTTCAGTAGAATATAAAAGCAAATTCAGATTTGTAAACTGTTTGACCTTTGGGTTCTCTAATCCCTACATATAGATCCATTTTTACTGGTTCAAGTATAACTCCTGATCAATCACTGCCTAACCACTAACTACATAGGATGAACCTTAAGAAGTCAAACTTAAAAATGGAACCAACAAAATGAGCAAAAATGTCAGTGACCACATGCTACAGAGGATATGATTATAGAATTAGTGCAAGGGTTTCATTCAATACAAGCAACAATAAGAACTTCCAGTGGAGGGTTAGACTCAGAGTTGCTGCAGCATATTATCTACGACATGTGTCTTTAACAAAAAGTGAGACGTCATAGGAAGGAAGTGTAGATTCAGAGGGCTCACTGGGCTCACCTGGCTCACTTTAGGCCTTGTAACTTATGAGCATAATGGGGCTGCGCTGGCCTTGGTTGTCAGCCAGATATTATGAAAAAAAGCAAGGCATCAATGTGGAGGTGGTTGAATTATAATATTTACTGTTCTCAACTGGACTTTCAGTCTTGGAGTGCCCTGCAGGTTTGTCTGGTAAAGTAGTTTAGAAACTGCTTGATGACGGTGCCTGCTCCTCAAGATGTGTGCTGGCTCTCTCTAGTGCAAAATTCTTTTCCATGCAGACTTTCTTTCTTCTACACACCCACAGTAGAGGTTCTATTGAGATGCATGTATACTACATATAGCTGGACAATATTTTCATTTACAGATATTCTTTAGTTCTCTTTCCCTTACAGCTCTCTCCTGATTATTATTATTATTATTTTTTATTTTTATTTTTATTTTTTGTGGTAGAGTCTGGTTCTAGCCCAGGGCTGACCTGGAATTCATTATGTAGTCTCACGGTGGCCTCAACTCACAATGATCATCCTATCTCTGCCTCCTGAGTGCTGGGATTAAAGATGTGCACCACCACACCCAGCTCTGATTATTATTTTTTTAAACTGCATCTAGAAGTGTAGTATCCTGCTGTAATTTGGGTTGTTAAGGCGTGGCTTTGGAATTAGTCGTATGGTTTTATTTTAGCTCAATTCAGTGGTCATGTGACTTTTTGGCAAACTTCTTAATTTCTCTGAACCTTTCTTTTGGAAATCTGTAAAATGTAGATGATCATAACAGAGGATTATTGTGAAGATGTAAGATCATGTATAGAAAATCTTGAGCATACCTGGATGGCATATAGTGTTGTTAAGTTTGGGAGTGGAACAGGTTAGACCATGGACTCTCATTGCTATTTTTTTTTGTTCATTTACAATGAGAGAGAGAGAGAGAGCAGGCCAGGGGATCTGGCCACTGCAAACAAACCCCAGATGTATGTGTCTCCTTGTGCAGCTGGTTTACATAGGTCCTGGGGAGTTGAACCTAGGTCCTTTGGTTCGCAGGCAAAGGCCTTAACCACTAAGCCATCTCTCCAGCAGACCATGGACTCTGAATCTGGATTTGAAGCCATGCTTTTTTTTTTTTTACTTGAAGCTGGGTCATCTGGGGTTAATTCCCTAATTTATCTGTGCTTCTGTTCTATACCAATAAAAGTATTTTGATAGTGCACAGTTCATTGGTGGTTTATGAAAATTAAGACAATGAATATGTAAAGCACCCAAAACTCAAGCTACCTGCTATAAAGAAATTCTATACAAGTGACAACAGTTAGAATCCTCTCTCTAGGCAGTCCTAGACTCATATTCTCTTTGAGCAGCATATGCAATTTATATGGATTAGACATGAGGATTATAGGGACATACATAATGGTTGTCATAGTACAGATGACTAGATGGGCTTGGCTGGTGGATGGATCATGAATGGTAGTCTGTGAACTCTTGTCTCATTACACACATTCATCTTCCCATGAATTCTGTGGGTTAGAGAAACGCACCTTCTCCACACAGGACAGGAGCTGTGTATGGGTGAGCTGGACCCATACTCAGGAATGAATTCCATGGATCCACTCCAACCAAAAATCTCTAAGTGTGTGCAGCATTGTAGAGTGTTAGGAGAAGTCCTGTAAATTGGTTTCTTCTGCCACCAACTAGCACAGAGTTGAAGCAGCTCTTGTTGGAGATGGTAGTAGGGATCTGCTTTGTTTTTTTGTTAGGCAGGAGATCTCTTTGGAAACTGGCTCATGTGGTCCTTTAGGAGACCTTTAGGTCCTTTTGGGAGACCTGATTTATTATTGACTAACCTTCTGCTTTAATTTCAGCTGATTATTTACCTTGGAAACAATGCAAACGAGAACCCATTCGCCCAGTATACAAGTATCAGCCAGCATCTACCAGGTTTGATAACAGAACCACACACCAGGATGACTACTCCGTAAAGGGCCACGTGACTACTATGAGCTGTAAGCCCCAGCCATCCCAAAGCTTTATGACATTCCCTTGGAGGATCTGACTAACTACAAGATGAACTATGTGGCCCACCCTGTGGAGAAGCGCTTTGTACATGAGGCAGAGAAATTTAGACCCTGTGAAATACCCTTTGAGAGCCTCACTACCCACAAAGAGTCCTACCGGGGCCTGCTAGGAGAGCCGGCCAAGAGCTTGAAACCTCTAGCCAAGGGCCCTGGGCTAGAGACACCTTTCTCCAGCACCACTGAGTTTGAGATAAGTATCAAGCTTGGCCAACACCCTCAGATGTTCTCCAGATCTCCCGTAACCTATGTGCCCAGAAGAGAAGATGGATCTTCTGACAACTGTGAAAGCCCATTATACATACCCTAAGGGTACCCCTGCTCAGTCCTGCCGGCCAGTGCCTACAATTAAGAAAGGTGTCCGCTTTGAGTGCTCCACCACCACCAAGAATGACTACAAGCAGTGGACCAGCACGCTCACCAAGCCCATCAGACCTATTCCCAATCTGAGCATTCCTGCTGATCCTTTGGACTTCCGGACCACTACTCAGATAAATTATGTACCACACCCACCCGTACGGTACTAAAAGCTTCAAGCCTCCTTGTACAGGCCCTCGAGAAAACATCCCTGTGGATGGTCAGACCACCTACTCCATCAGCTTTACTCCCAAGGAAATGGACAGGTGCCCAGCTTCTTACATGGAGCCCCCTGGCTATGTCTTTGAGGAAGTGGATGATTTGGGGCACAGGTTTTATAGGCCAGCTTCTCGGCAGAACAGAGGTCTTTTCATAGGCGATGCACAAAACTCTAATCTGAAGGAGCTGGCTGTGTCAACCTGACTGTGAAAATTATTATTAGAAATTGCACAATACTTTTAAAAGCAAATGATTGAAAATTATTCATTGGACAAAAAAAAAAAAATGAATTTCCCAAAACAAAACAAGACAAAAATCTCAAAATAAAAACAACTTGATCACCACTTCCAGAATGTTTGAATAAAATGAGAATCACTTGACTCTAGGGAATTCATATGTAACTGCTTGCTGATTAACTCCCTTAATCCTCCCCTACTCCCCTAATTCTATCAGGTCTCTTGTGCTTATGGAATCTGAGTTGGTCTCTGTGAGGATTTCTCTCATCTAGACACATTGTATTAACTCTTATATGAATTGACATTAACCCTGGCCAAATCTGAAGTGCTGAGGAATAAATTTTAGTTTTGAGGAATGGATCTGTATGCGTGTGTGTTCACCTTTACGTGCTGTCCACAGAGATAGCAGTCTACATGGGACCTTTGGGAAGATTTCATACTAAATTCTCTATTGCGTTTGAACACTGGGAAGGTTCTCCGGGCCTGCCCTGGAATTTTACTTTAATTTCTCTGTGACCAGGGCTGCTGCACAGGGCATCCTTTGACTTCTTTCCTGTATAACACGACAGCAAGAGTAATTGCATTTTTCTGGTGGTGCGTGATTCTCTTCAGTTATGGGTGAAGGAGGACGAGAAGAAGGTCCTATGGGGATTCTAGGGGTCCATGGACCTGGCTGAGCTTTCTCCCAAATGAGTCCAGGCTCTGGTTCTAGGAAGAGAAGGTGAAGAAAGGGACCCTTGGCAACCAGGCAGTTGAGAGCTGGCCTCAGGGCTATGAGCAGAAGCCGTGAGGTCTTCTAATATTCAGAGCCTGGAACAGATTACCCAAGAGTATGTAGAATTCTGGGAAAACTGGACTTGCTTGTCTTAAAATGACAGCTGTGACCATATCTTGTCTCAAAGTCTGAAATAGTGATGAAACAGGCCTTGCCCTAGAGATTTCTTTCTTGGCCTCAAGTTTTACCAAATTTGATTCTAAATTCAAGTAACTTAGACATCTTATATTGGATAGAATTGAGGAAAGGTACATTTGTTTGAGGGTACCCTTGCTGGAGAGCTGGATAGGCATACGGATATGGACATGGCTCATACCATATAGAGGGAACAGTGACACCTGTACACTTAACCCTCTTTGGAGTTCTTAGAATCCTTAAATATATTTACGATCCTAGGAAACCTGGGAACATGGTGAAGGAGGAGAAATTTTAGCTCCAGTCTAGAGACTTGGGCTTAGAGAACAAGGAACCTACCTGTACCTTCCTTAGGTCTCAGTTAGTTCATGGCTCTCATCTAACTGGCCCAGGTTGTGCAAGTTCCCACTCTTTGTACCTTTACCATGAGCTTAGCTTGTATCACTGTGTTTGTATTTGTATTTACATAAATTAATCCTCCCATTGGTCTGGTGTCTACCCTCATGGGGTTCAGAGGCTCAGAGCACTTAGCATGTCCACACAAAGGAATCCAAGCCTTCTGACCTCAGATGTGATTTTACACAGTACGGTCATGTTTCTTCATCTGTGTCTTAGAACTCCTGGCTTCACGAGCACATCAAATCACATATCTGAGCTTATCGGACTCTACTAAATTAACAGAGAACATGAAGGTGTATTGCTACATGGTTTGGGTCTAGAATTCCAAAGCTCATGTGTTGAAGACTTGGATGGTAATGAAGTACTGTTAAGAGGACTGAGAGAGAACATTGATCATGTTAATCTATTCACAAATTCATAGCTAAATGGTGCTATAGGAAGGTGGAAACTTTAGAGGGTGGGGCCTAATTGGAGGAACTAGGTCACTAGGGTTGTTCTTTTTTTTTTTTTTTTTTTTTGCTCCTGTCCCACCTTCCCACCTTCCTACCTTGATGGTCAGTCTCATCACAGGCTGTGTAGCCATAAGATGAAAGCTCTGAAACTGTGAGCACAAATGTATTTCTCCTCATTTCAAAAAGTTTCTTTTCCTTTAGATATCATGTTACAGCTGATACAGGTAGGTTTTATTTTTGCTGAATGAAAAATTCAACAATCTTGAGGTCTAAGCCCGCCTCCACCTTCCCTGCTGATTACTTTTCCAGAAAGAACAATTTTAGTTTTATGTTTCAGCTAATACTTTTCTCCACATTCTAAAGACTGTGCGTGTATAGCTATCTACTAATGCCTTTGGTTTTGACATGGTTTGCTTTGGTGGGTGAGGAGTTTCAAGGCTCTTTCTACCTTGTTCTCAGTGTAGTTATGTGAGTATTTGGTAGCATCAAGGCTAATAAGTTTTATGGTGACTGCTGGAAAGGAAAGAAGTTGAGGATGGAATTGAGTTGGCTGGTTAAGAGGCACTGAGCCCTTTTGTGAGCACTGCCTTTGTGAAACTTGGAGGAAGATGTGCTGGTAATGGTCATGGGCCCCTTCGTCTGGCAGGACGAGATGGGATTCACAACCTGTTCTTGCTTTGCCTGCTTCTCTTGGCTGTGAGGAACCAATTCTCCCCTTCTTGTAAATGTTGGGGTCCCCCCCAAGGCCAGCTCAGGAGGGACGATAGGGTCTCTGCCGAATTGGGGTGAGCAGCGTGGAGTCACGACACAGACTCCGGGAGTTGGGTGAAAGTGGAGCGAGAATCCACAAACTCGTTTATTCAGGAAGTACACATGGGTTTTAAGGGGCTGTTAATCCTTGTATGGGGCGGTCCCCTTTTGGTGACCAATGACAGCTTGTCTCTGGACAGGACATCTCGTAGTAGGCTTCTCGCAAGCATGGGGCTGTAACTGTTGTCACATTGAGCCTGCGCAAAACGTACAGAAGCCACTTCCTATTGTCTTAGGCCCCAAGGGATCATCATGAGAAAACCTGAGGGGTATGGCCTGGTATGGCTTTTAGCATGAGGTCTGGCTAGGGGCTAGACCTGTATCTGCCATGCGGTCTGGCTAGGACCAGGCCTGTATTGTGCCATACATTGTAAATCCTGTTTTGCTTTGAAAGTCAAAGTATCAATACTACTAAAGTGGTAAATACAAGCAAAAATTCAGGCAATGTACAAAGAAGGCCACGGTAGGGGGACATAGTGCTATGAAAGCATGCATGGTCTATGTGCTATGGAGTTCAGCAGACCTAGGATTGCATCTTGGCCCTTTTTCTACCCCACCATGAGACTTTGTCAAATTCTTTAATTGACGACAATGCAGATAATCACAATAGTAGCCTCATGATTTTATTTGAATTGCATCATAACATACATATAGATCATTTGGCCATGGCCTACGTTAGCTCCTACTCAAGGCAGCTAGGTAGGTACGATGCTCTTGAGTTCTAGCTGAGAGAATCTACTGATAATTCCTTTGGTCACTTTGTAGATGTGCAGGTCAGAATATCAGCTCATCTTTTTATTTTGTATATTTTCAATATTGACTTTCCCATAGTTTTTTTTTTTTTTTTTTTTTTTTTTTAGTTCATACGGGTTGGAGTTGCTATCTTCCCTGGAATATGGTTTAGGAAGTGACTGGCTGATGGAGAAGAGCAGCTGTGCAGAGGAGGTGTTGGCTCTCCTCCTTGCTTTGGTCAGAGAAACTGCTTCTTGTTCTGTGTATAGAGCATCCCTGTTAAGTTAGGAAAAGGTCCTGCTTTAAGACTCGATACATTCTCTTCAAGTTCCAGCAATGGAAGGCCTTAACCACATTGAATTTTGATCAAAAGTGTGCCTATGTTCATATTTTACTGTATAATTTTCTCTTGTGAGGATGAACGGGGAGCTCAGAGCTCAGTTACCTACCATAGTCAAAGCTATCTGAAGCTTTAGGTATGCTAAAAAACAAAATATTAGAGCTCTACGACAGGGTATGAAGTAAAAAGTTTTATGGCCATGCAGGAACCCTCTAGTATAGAATCCAGTAGGTTTAAAAAATTTTGTTGAGACGAAGCGGGGGAGAGAATATGGGCATGGCAGGGTCTCTTGCTGCTGCAAACAAACTTCAGACACATGCTCCATTTTGTGCATCTGGCTTTATGTGGGTACTGGGGAATTGAACCTGGGCCATCAGGCTTTACCACCTTGCCTTCAACCACTGAGGCATCTCTCCAGCCCCTCCAGTAGGTTTTTGAAGGTGCTGTTTGCAGGAGGAAAACAGAACTCTTGACATTGACAGATGTTATCTCTGCTGTGTCAGAGGAAAGCAGTGTCTGAGACTGGTTATAGTGGTGAGTTTTGTTGATGTGGAAGCCCTGGGCTGGTTGGAAGTGGTCTCCTGGCCAGGGAATGATGGCCACAAGCATGTGCTGGGTATGAAGTCTCTGTAGGGATGGAGGCACTATTTTACTCATGTCGGGGGCAGGTCTTTCACTGGATGAGTGGTTAGGGCAGAGCTTAGCTCCTGGGTTACAGTGCAGTGGGGCATGTATATGAGTAAAGATCTTGGCATTTCATCTTTAGGTTTCTGGGATCAAGAAATTGCCCATCACCATTGCAGAAGAGGTGGTGGAAAGGATGTAAGAGCCAAAGGAAGGGAGGAATGCTTACAATGCTGTCTTCTAGACACAAAGTGGCCTTGCTTTTCATGACCTCAGAGCGGCAGATACTACATACATAAGAACTGCATACTAGGAGGAAACAAATGATGCCATGAAAATAGAAGAGAGGCTAGTTGGAAAGAAGAAGGGATTCAATAGTGAGATGATTTGGGAGAGGAAAAGGGAGGATGGTGGGAGGGGATTGTGATCATGGTATATTGTTTATATTTATGGAAGTTGTAAATAAAAAAGTTGACAAATAAATCAGTAGCTGGGTGTGGTAATGCACACCTTTATTCCAATCTCAGAACTCAGGAGGCAGAAGTAGGAGGATCACTGTGAGTTCAAGGCCAGCCTGAGATTACAGAATTGAGTTCTAGTCAGCCTGGGCTAGAGCAAGACTCTACCTCGAAAAACTAAATAAAACAAAACAACAAAAACAAAAAGAAGTCAGGCTGGAGAGGTGAGTGCATGTATACCCATTGAACCACCTCTCCAGCCCATTGTGTAGTCTCCTTTAGACTCAAAGTTTAACTTCCTTGTGTCAGGCACTGGCTGGAAGATGGAAAGAATGCTCCATTGTTGGTGACTCCCTTGTGCAAAGCACCATTTGCATCCTGCCCTTTGTGGTACCATATATATATATATTTTGATGTGTGTGTGTGTGTGTGTGTGTGTGTGTGTGTGTGTGTGTATGGCACGTGTGTGTAGTGTGCATGTGTGTGCATGCAGATGCACATAAACCATGTGCACACATGTGGAGATAAGAGAAGCATGCCAGGCATTCTCTATCTTCCACCTCATTTCCCTGAGACTCTCTCTCATTGGACCTGGTTATTTTTTCAACTAGACTAATTGACCAGGGAGCTCCAATGATCCTCCTAGCTTTGCTTTCCTTAGAGCTGGGGTTATAGAATTGAACAACCATGCCTGGCTTATTATGTGGGTGCCAGGGATTGAACTCAGGTCTTTATGCTTAGACAGCAAGTGCTCTTACCAGCTGAGCTATCTCCCCAGCCTGCTACCTGGTATTTCAGATAGTTAAGTTCCTGCTGGGTTCTGACTATTCCCTATAGCTCCCACTCCTGTTGTATGTATATTCTCTGCCATGGCTTCTTCTGTACTTGTCACTCATCATTTCACCACTGGAAGTTTCTTGTTCATTAAGAACCCTCCTCTTTCTCTTCTTTTACTTTCTTCATTATTAATTGTTCCTTTACCATCCTTTTTTTTTTTTTTTTTTTGGTTTATTTGTTTTGAGGTGGGGTCTCACTCTAGTGTAGGCTGAATTGGAATTCACTCTGTAGTGCCAGGCCACCCTTGAACTCATAGAGATCCTCTTCCTCTGCCTCCTGAGTGCTGGGATTAAAGGTGTGCCCCACTATGCTCCACTCCCTTTACTACTTTTTAATATGCATGTGGGGTGGAATGAGGAGATGAGTTCAGGTAGGCAGTTTCCTACTGAACCTACAATGGAGCCACTTGAAGGGCTTTCATCAGTTGTCTCAAATGCAAAGCATATCTGGAAGGTGACTTGTCCCTTGACAGGGGAGACAATATAGAATAGGAACCAGGCCCTGAGTGCTGCTGTGACAAAATCCTGAACAAAAGCACTTTATACCTTTCTGCCCTCTGTGTTCTGTCTCTCCACTTGCCTGTCTACTGTCTCCTCCCTAGTCTATCTCTGCTTCTTTTCCTCATTTAGCTTCCTGGTCTCAACTATTGACTCTCACTACAATTTACACACAAATCTAATGATTCCAAGCTAAGGCCCACATATGAGAGAATTCTGTGATGTATGTCTTTTCAAACTTTACTTACTATAATTCCAGATTCATTCGTTTTCCCATGAATTTCATAATTTCATTTTTGATTACAGATGAATAAATCTCCATTGTGTGGATGTACCACATTTTAATTATCCATTCATCCTTTGATGGGCAGCAGGGTCATAAAGCAACTGGTCGCATTGTGTCTGCAGCGAGAAAGCCGAGAGTAATGAACGCATCTCCACTCACTTTCTGCTTTTTATACAGTCCAGGAGCCCCAGTCCATGGAATGGTACCACCCACATTTAGTGTGAGTCTTCCTTCAATTAATCTAACATAGAAAATCCCTCACAGACACACCCAGGGACTTGTTTTCATGGTGACTCTAAATCCTGTCAAGTTGACAACCTAGATTAACCCTCACATAGGTAAAAGGAGCTCTGGTGAAGGTCACTAGCCTCTGAATCCCAGACTATTCCCCAAGGCTGTGCAGCTAGCATCACACAGTGCTCTCTCTCACCTCAGTCCCTGGCCCTGCCTGTTCTCCCTAACCCTCTCACACACCACTATGGCTCAGGAGCAGCTTTCAGCTGAGCAGAGCCAGAGCAGCAGTCGTGTGGTATGCTCCAAATGCTTTTTCATTGTATTGTCGTTGCCCTGAAATTGTTTGAAA
>JAEOAD010000915.1:0-17859 GCA_036365145.1 Orientallactaga sibirica | reverse complement strand
CGGGAGGGGGAAAGACGTAAATCGGCTGTAGCCCTAGATGACACACACCCACTGTGGCGCCTCAGCCTGGCCTTGAACTCACAGCCAAGACTCTCTAACATGTCCATACTCACCATTGGTTTCAGGAAAAGTGAGAAAAGCTTCAAGAAGTATCAATCACAGAATTAAATGCTTCTCATATCCCCTAACATACATACTTAGGTGTGCCAAAGGCATTCTCTGGATCTCCAGTTGAAGGGAGGCTTCTGATGTCGTCTGTTCACGTGATGACACAGGTGACACTGGCCTTGTGTCTGTGGAATTTTCTTTCCCAGGAGATCTTCGGGAAAGTTTCTGAAACCAACTGTGAATTTTCTCTATCATAAAGGCCTGTATTAACTATCTGTGTATCTCCTGCAGAGATAGAGCACAGGGTTTTTCTGTCATTTCAAAGATTATCGAAACTCCTCTCCTTAGCAGGACCTAATAGACGTTTGCCAAACGTTGTATGTAATCGGTCAGCTTACAACTATTCCTGCATTTAGGCTATGTAAAGTCAAGGCTTCAGTCTGTTTTTCGATGTGAATTTTATTTGATTCATTTTATAGTTTATATTTCCTGCCTTCTTTCACTGTTGCTTGCTTGCTTGCGTCTTTGCTTTCTGTCTTTCTTCTTCCTTTCTTTCTTTCCTTCCTTCCTTCCTTCCTTCCTTCCTTTCTTTCTTTTTCTTTGCTTATTTAGGCTTTGCGATGTTTGGCAAGTGTGTCTGAATGAAGAAATGCATATTGGCCATTTTGCATACCTTGCCCTTGTTGTGGTCCATCATCACATGTGCATCCACTGTTTTGTCAGGAAGGTTCTGGCGCCTCCCTTGTGGGGACTCCATGCCTCAAGGTCCACTTTCAAGTCTGAGGTTGTCGATACCTTCTGCCCACTCTTCAGCCTCATAAGGCTTATGAGGAAAAGTGGAACTTCCTCCTGAGAGATGGCTTAGGGGTTAAGGCGTCTTCCTCTCCTAACCCTCCAGAACACTGGTTCCAATCTCCAGCTATTCCAATCCCAGGTCCCACGTTTAATCAGATGCAAAGGGACCCAGGCGCAATGCTGCACTTGGACATAAGGGCGGCGCATATGGATTTAGCTTCTCAGCAGCTGGAGACATTGCCCCCCATACATCTCTGTGTCTTCCTCCCTCTCCCTCCTCCCTCTCTCTCTCTCTCTGTGTGTGTGTCTGTGGGTGTCTGTCTCTCCTGTCTTTCTCAGTGTCTCTCTACAAAAAAATAAGATAAAATAAAGTTTAAAATATATTTTCTGTAGGTGCATATGGGTTTAAGATGCCCCCCATTTTTCTTTGGGGACTTGGGACACCCCACCATGTCTGAGTTACCAGAAGTGTGAGCCCCAGGCAGAAAGGGGCGCTCAAAACTCCTACTGAATATCTTCAGACCTCTGTCAGTTCTGGAGGTCCCAGACAGATGTGAGCAGATGACTCAGGTGCTTGTCGGGAGCCCTGTTTTCTCCCACGGAGAGAGTCCTGGAACACCCAGGCCTTCTCCTGGCCTGTCGGTTCCAGATTCTAAATTCCGGGTGAATGTCGCGGCCCAGAGGTTAGAGAATCTGCTTGTTCCAAAAAAAACGCTCCAAAATGGCCGCCTGAGTTTGGACTGCTGAGCCAGGGGACAGGCCTTGAGCGGAAGGGGTCTTTTTGGAAATGGAGCGATATCTTACATTTCATGCCATCACTCTTAGTTCTGGCGAGCCTGCGGAAGGTGGATGTCTGAAAAATGAACAAACAGGTCACAGAGGGTGTGTTTTCTAGGAATGGCCCAGCTTAACTAAGGAGATTGTGGAGGGCTGAAGGAAAGGGCCTCGAGGGGTTAGAAGTCGGCCGCCAGAGACCAAGGCCCTGCTTGAAATAGTAAGGTAGAGAGATTTAAAAATCTTCCTGGGGCTCTGAGTCCAATTACTTGGACCACTGTCTCGCCTGTCATTGTCGTTGATGACGAGAGGACTCAGGTTTTCTGAAGTGAGCTTGGGTGTCCGTGCAGGATCCTGGAAGGAGAGTGAGAACTCCGTGAGGTGCGAGGAACAGTGTTCTTACGCCTGCCACCCAGAATATAAGGTACACATATGAATATATATTTTTAAATTATATATAAACTTATATGTAAATATATGAGTTCATTATGACTATACATGGAAATTTATACATATATTAGATATGTAAATATATGTTATGTATTTACATATATGACATGTATTAAATATAATTACATGTATTATAGATTTTTATACGTTATTTATAATACATAATACATACATATACTAATATATATAATTATATGTGAATGTATATAAATTTTATATATATCTCAATAGGATTAGGTTTGTATAATGTAAATGTGTATCCATCAACACAGAAACATACACACACACACACACACACACACACACATAAAAATACACACATATATAGACATATATACATACATACATAAATACATACATACATAATTATATGTGGTATATAAATTTTTATATATATCAATAGGATTAGGTTTTAGGCAATGGTGTATCCATGCAGAAACACACACACACACAACACAGAATTCACTGTGGCATCTATATATATATATATATATATATATATATACATACATAAATACATACATACTAATTTTTGGAGTTACCATTCAGTGGCTGTAGCCCGGGCTAACACAGAATTCACCTGGCATCTCTGTTGGCCTTGAACTTCCAGCCAAACCCTTGTAACATGTTCTTATTCACAAGAAAGTGTCAATCTCAGAATTAAATCCTTCTAATGTCCTAACATACATAGTGTGCCAGCTAGCATTCTCTGATCTCAGTTTAAGGGAGGCTTCTGTGATATCGACTTTTCATGTGATGACACCAGGTGACTCTGGCTTTGTGTCTGTGTTATTTTTTTTCCCAGGTGATCTGCTGGAAAGTTTCTGAAACCAGCACTGAATTTCCTCTATCATGACAAAGGCCTGCATAGCCATCTGTGTGTCTCCTGCAAAGATACAGCACATAGGTTTTTTTGTAATTTTCAAAGGTTATCTAGTCGTCTCCTCTAGCAGCCTCTAGAACTCTCCTCCCTCACACATTTTGTTTATTCTTCCCATCTCACCAGTGTAGATTTCAAAGTCTGCCTCCACCAGCCGTGTGGGCTCTTCTCTCAAGATCTCTGTACACTCTCTGGGGTCCTCTTACAGCTGGCACGCACTTCCTCTCTTTTTTTATAGTTTCAGGTATCTTTTCATGAATTTTGTCGAATTTGTCCTCAGATCTCGTTGCCTCTCTGTAAGAAAAAAAAAAAAAAAAAAAAGCAAAACGTGAATCAGCCGCAGTCTGCTTTGGCAAATCATGTTTCTATGTCATAGATGGCAGTGGGATTTTTATAGGAGAGCCACTGTTGCGGTTGCTCTACCATCCGTCCCCCTTTTCTCTCTCTTGGAAAGCTTCTGAAACCAACTCTGAGTTTTCTTGATCATGACAAGTGCTTGCATAACATTCTGGGTCACTCCTGCAGAGATAGAGCTCATAGAGTTTTTCTCTAATTTTCAAAGAATATCGAGTCCATTGCTTAGCGGGACCTAATAGACCTTGGCCAAATGTGTTTCTGAATCACTTGTTGATTCTATTGAATGACTGATTGTTTGATTCATTGATTGATTTCTGAGAGACAGAAGAAGACGGAGAGGGAGAGAGAATGGACGCCCCAGGGCCCTCAGGCAATACAAATGTACTCGAGATGCATGCTCCACCATGTGCATCCGGCTAAGGTGGGACGTGGGGATTCGAATCTGGTTCTTTTGCCTTCGCAAGCAAATGCCTTAACTACTAAGCCTTCGCTCCAGCCCTTCTATATGTTATTTATTTATGTTTTGGTTTTGAGAGGTAGGGTCTCACTGTAGCTCAGGCTGACCTGGAAGTCACATTCTCCCTCTCTCTGTCTCTGTCTGTCTCTGTCTAACACCTTCTATGTCTCCTACAAATAATAAAAATAATAAAATGAAGTAATAATAATAATAATAAAATATATCTATGGTGGCTCTCACACCTTTCATCTCAGCAGCACTAGGAGGGAGGCAGAGAGTGAGGAGCATCGTGGCTGTGAGTTCGAGGCCTCCCTGAGACGACATAGAGAATTCATCCTCAGCCTGGGCTAGAGCCAGTCCTACCAGGAAAACCAAGACAACACCCAAAAACCAAAGAAATAAATGTAACATCTACCTTAAGTACATTGTCATGCAGCCAGAAGTAGGAGGAGGTGTTTCGAGGATGATAGATACGTATGTATACACACACACACACACACACACACACACATACATATATATATATTTATATATATATATTTTATATATATATAATGTATACTATGTATTCATTTTATATATAATACATTACTCAGAATATATATGAATATATATTTAAGTTTATATATAAGCTTATATGTAAATATGTGAGTTCATATACAAATATACATGAAAATTTATACATATATCAAATATATAAATATATATGTGATATATATTTACATATATGACATGTATAAAATATAATTACATGCATTATAGATTATTATACGTTATTCATACTACATAATATATACATATACAGCTATATATAATTATATGTAAATATATTAATTTATATATATATATCATAATAGGATTAGGTTTAAGGCCATATGTAAATTTATATCCATAAATACATACATACACAAACATATATACAATTTTCGGGGGGAGGGTGCCACTTAGGGACCGGCTGTGGCCCCAGATGACACACAATTCCCTGTGGCGTCTCTCAGCCTGGCCTTGAACTCACAGCCAAGACTCTTCTAACATGTACTTATTCACCATTGGTTTCCAGGAAAAGTGAGAATAACTTCTAAGAAGTATCAATCTCAGAATTAAATCCTTCTCATGTCCTAACATACATACTAAGTGCCAGCGAGCATTCTCTGGATCTCAGTTGAAGGGAGGCTTCTATGATGTCGTCTTTTCACGTGATGACACCAGGTGACACTGGCCTTGTGTTTGTGGAATTTTCTTTCCCAGGAGATCTGGAAATTTTCTGAAACCAACTGTGAATTTTCTCTATCATGACAAAGGCCTGCATAATCTCCTGCAGAGATAGAGCATAGGGTTTTTCTGTCATTTCAAAAGATTATCGAGTCCTCTCCTTAGCAGCACCTAATAGACGTTTGCCAAACGTGTTGTATGTAATCGCTCAGCTTACAACTATTCCCGTCATTTAGGCTATGTAAAGTCAAAGCTTCAGTCTGTTTCAATCGTAATTTATTTGATTCATTGTGTAGTTTAGTTTTTCTATCTTTCTCTGTTGCTTGATTGCTTGCATGTTTGCTTTCTGTCTTTCTTCCTTCCTTTCTTTTCTTCCTTCCTTTCTTTTTTCTTTTTGTTATTTAGCCTTGGCGATGTTTGGCAAGTGTGACTGAATGAAGAAATGCATATTGGCCATTTTTGTATACCTTGCCCTTGTTGTGGTCCCTCATCACACCTGCATCCACTGTTTTGTCAGGAAGGTTCTCAAGCGCCTCCTTGTGGGGACTCCGTGCCACAAGGTCCACTTTCCAAGTCTGAGGTTCTCGATTCCTTCTGCCCACTCTTCAGCTCATAAGGCTTATGATGCAAAAGGAACTTCTGGGCTGGAGAGATGGCTTAGGGGTTAAGGCGCCTGCCTCCTAACCCCAGAACACTGGTTCCAACCCTCCAGCTGTTCCAATCTCCAGGTCCCACGTTTAGCCAGAGGCAAAGGACGCGAGGGCTTAATGCTGCACTTGGTCACAAGGGGGCGCGACACATCTGGATTTCGTTCTCAGCAGCTGAGACACTGCTCACACCCATCTCTGTGTTCCTCCCTCCCTCTCTCTCTCTCTGTCTCTGTCTCTGTCTCTCTCTGTGTCTCTCTCAAAAAAATAAGATAAAATGAAAAGTTTTTAAAAAGCTTTTTCTGAAGTTGTATGTGGGCTTAAGATACCCCCATTTTTTCCCGTTGGGGACTTAGGACACTCCCATCTCTGCAGGGTCACCAGAAATGTGAGCCTCAGGCAGAAAGGGTGCTCAAAACTCCCCGAATATCTCAATTCCTCTGTCAGTTCTGGAGGTCCCAGACAGATGTGAGCAGATGACTCAGGTGGTTGTCGGGAGCCCTGTTTTTCTACCATGCAGAGAGTCCCTGGAACACTCCAGGCCTTCTCCTGGGCCCGTTCGGCCCCAGATTCTGCTCCTTCCAAAAAAAAACGCTCAAAATTGCCGCGTGAGTTTGGACTGCTGAGCCAGGGGACAGGTGGTGCGTGGAAGGGTTTTTTTTTTTGAAACGGAGCTATATCTTAGATTTCATGCCATCACTCAAAGTTACGAGCCTACCAGAAGGGGATGTCTGAAAAATGAACAAACAGGTCCCAGAGGGTGTGTTTTCCTAGGAATAGCCCTCACGTAACTCTGGAGATCGTGGAGGGCTGACAGAAAAGGGCCTCGAGGAGTTAGAAGCCAACCACTAGAGAGCGAGGCCCTGCTTCAGATACGAAGGGAGAGAGATTACAAAATCTTCCCGGGGCTCTGAGTCCAATGACTTGGACCACTGACTCGCCTTTCATTGTTTTTAATGACGAGAGGGACTCAGATTTTCTGAAGTGCGCTCGGTTGTCGGTGCAGGACCCTGGAAGGAGATGCAGAACTCCGTGATGAGCGAGGAGCAGTGTTCTTTTACTGCCACCACCAGGAGGAACCTGATTCCAAGGCTGAAGGCCAGTCGCATTGCCATTCTCGCTTCTCTAGCTGCTTATTTTTATGACTCTTTTACCCTTTTTATTTCAGAGGAACCCCTTGTAAGTGCCCACCAAACGTTGGTACCATCATGCCCGTCTTCAGCCGGCCAGGCGATGGAGGACGCGTCGCTGTGGGAAGGTGAGCATTCGCCACGTTGCTCTGGTTCCTAACTTTTGGCAGCAGCAGTCCACCAGTGGTGGGATTCAGTGCCTGTCCATGTTGCCCCACGCCCTCTGGATTCTGCACACTCTTCTGCACAATCTCCTGAACATTGGTGGCTCTGTTTGATTTTTCCTGGTGTGTGGTTGCTTTTAGTTAGAGAGCCACTCAGTGAGTGTGTAAACAGCACGTGGGGTTCCATGCTCACCCTCGTCCCCCCCCTCCCCCAAGGCACCCAGCTCCCTGGGGATGCCGGTTACATCTCCATGGCTATTGTGGGTCGTGCATTTGGGGTAGCCACATTATCGGGGCGTGGCCATGTCTCTGTCCTGCCTTGTAGCTCTCACAGTCTTTCACCCCACACTTGCATGAATCTCTATGAGCCGGCCCGGTTGAGTGTTATGGCTACTTTGCTGATGAGGTCTGGGAGCTGCTTTGTCTCTGGATCTCTGTGACTCTGGACTCTGAGGGAGTCGAGTGTTCTCTGTGCCTATCTCCTTCACCTTTGTGCTGCTTGGAGTCTATTCTAATACTCAGTTTAGCAGCCTCTAGAACTCTGGTCCCTCGTACATTTTGTTTTTCCTCCCCATCACACCAGTGTAGGTTTCCAAATTCTGCCCTCAACCAGCCGTGGCTCTTCTCTCAAGATCTCTGCAGTGTGCATGTGCTGTTTCAGCTGGCAAGCTCGACCTCTCTTTTTAAGGGGTTCAGGTATCTATTCATGAATTTTGTCGAATATTTCCTCGGATACGTTGCCTCTGTGCAAGAAACTAAAAAAAAAAAAAGAAAAGAAAAGAAAAACAAGCAGTCAGCCGCATTCTGCATTGGCGAATCAGTTCATATGGCACAGAAGGCAGTGGGATTTTATAGGAGAGTCACTGTTGCGGTTGCTGTACCACCCTCCCCTTTTTCTCTCCTGGAAAGCTTCTGAAACCAACTCTGAGTTTTCTTGATCGTGACAAAGGCCTGTATAACATTCTGGCGTCTCTCCTGCAGAGATAGAGCTCATAGAGTTTTTCTTATTTTCAAAGAATATCGAGTCCTTTGCTTAGCTGAACCTAATAGACCTTTGGGCAAATGTGTTTCTGAATCACTTGTTGATTCTATTGAATGACTGATTGTTTGATTGATTGTTTTCTGAGAGACAGAAGAAGATGGAGAGGGAGAGAGAATGGAAATGCCAGGCCCTCAGGCAATACAAACGAACCCCAGATCCATGCTCCATCATGTCTATCTGGCTAAAGTGGGACGTGGGGCATCAAACCTGGTTCTTTGGCTTTGCAATCAAATGCCTTAACCACTAAGCCTTCCTCCAGCCTCTTCTATATTTTATTTATTTATGTTTTGATTTTTAGAGGTAGGGTCTACTGTAGCTCAGGCTGACGGAAGTCACATTCTCTCTGTCTGTCTCTGTCTGACTCTTCTATCTCTCCATTAATAATGAAAATAATAAATGACATAATAATAATAAAAATATATATCTGTGGTGGCGATCACACCTTTCATCCCAGCAGCACTAGGAGGGAGGCAGAGAGTGAGGAGCGCTCGGGATGTGAGTTCAAGGCCACCCTGAGACGACAGAGTGAATTCCAGGTCAGCCTGGGCTAGAGCCAGTCCAACTGGCACACCAAGGAAACCCCAAAACCAAAGTAATAAATGTAACGTCTACCCTAAGTCCAGGGTCATGCAATCAAAAGCAGGAGAAGGTGTTTTAGAACATGATATACATATAAACACACACACACACACACACACACACACACATACATATACACACATATATATATATATATATATATATATATATATATATATATATAATGTATACTTATGTATTTATTTTATGTATTATACATTATTCAATATATATATATTTAAATTTATATATTAACTTATAGGTAAATATGTGAGTTCATGTATGAATATACATGGAAATTTATACATATATCACATATATAAAAATATATAAAATATATGTGATATATTTTACACATATGACATGTATAAAATATAATTACATGTATTATAGATTATTATACGTTATTTATACGACATAACATATATAAATCTATTATAGTTATATGTAAATATATCAATAGTTATATACATATAAGGCCATATGTATATATATATCCACATAATAGGATACAGAAATATATATATATGTAAATTTGTATATATATATATATAGAAATATATATATATATATAATTTGGGGGGGAGGGTGCCAGGGTAGGACTGCCTGTAGCCCCGGCTGACACAGAATTCACTGTGGTGTCTCAGGCTGGCCTTTGAACTCACAGCCAAAAACCCTTCTAACATGTACTTATTCACAATTGGTGTCCAGGAAAAGTGAGAATAACTTCTAAGAAGTATCACGCTCAGCATTAAATCCTTCTAATGTCCTAACATACATACTAAGTGCCAGCTAGCATTCTCTCTGGATCTCAGTTGAAGGAGGCTTCTATGATGTCGTCTTTTCACGTGGTGACACCAGGTGACACTGGCCTTGTGTCTGTGGAATTTTCTTTCCAGGAGACTTGAAAAGCTTCTGAAACCAACTCTGAATTTTCTCTATCATGACAAAAGGCCTGCATAGCCATCTCCGTGTCTCCTGCAGAGATAGAGCACATAGGGTTTTTCTGTCATTTTCAAAGATTATCGAGTCCTCTCCTTAGCAGGACCCAATAGACGTTGGCCAAATGTGTTGTATGTAACGCCGCTTTACAACTATTCCCTGCATTTAGGCTATGAAAGTCAAAGCTTCAGTCTGTTTTCATCATAATTTATTTTTGATTTATTGTATATTTTAGTTTTTTTCTTTTCTTTCTCTGTTGCTTGCTTGCATCTCTCTGCTTTCTGTCTTTCTTCCTTCCTTTCTTTTCTTCCTTCCTTCCTTCCTTCCTTTTTTTTTTTGTTATTTTTGCTTTGTGATGTTTCTTGCAGGTGTGACTGAATAAAGAAATGGCGTGATGGCCATTTTTGCATACCTTCCTTGTTGTGGTCCATCACCACACCTGCATCACTTTGTTGTCAGAAGCACCTCAAGCGCCTCCTTGTGGGGACCTCGTGCCTCAAGGTCCACTTCTCTCCAAGTCTGAGGTTCTCGGGATTCCTTCGCCCACTTTCCAGCTCCAAGGCTTATAAGGCAAAAGGAATTTTTGGCTTGAGAGATGGCTTAGGGGATAAGGCGCCTGCTTCTCACCCTAAGAAACACTGGTTCGAATCCTGGAGGGGATTTCAGTCTCCAGGTCCCACGTCGAAGTCAGGATGCAAAGTGACGCAGAGTGCAATGCCGAGACTTGGCCACAGCAAGGACCATCTGATTTCGTCTTCGCAGCAGCTGGCATACTGTCACAAGTGCCCATCTCTGTGCCCTCCTCCCTCCCTCTCTCTCTCTGTCTCTCTGTGTCTCTCGCCAAAAAAATAATGAGATAAAATAAAAGCTTTTAAAAAGCTCATGTAGATGCATGTTACTTAAGATTCCTCTAATTTTTTCCTGGGGACTTAGGACACTTCATGTCTGCAGGGTCACCAGAAGTGTGAGCCTCAGGTAGAAAGGGTGTCTGAAACTCCCACTGTGAATATCTCAATCCTTCTGTCAGTTCTGGAGGTCACAGACAGGATGTGAGCAGATGACCTTTGTGTGCTTGGTGGGGTTCCATTTTTCTACCACGCAGAGTCCCCTGGAAACACCCAGGCCTCTCTCCTGCCCAGAGATCCACAGAGATTTTCTAATCCCTGCACTGCACACGTTCACGGGAGGTTAGAGAATCTGCTCTTTCAAAAAATGCTCAAAATGGCCACCTGAGTTTCTGGACCACTCCTATGACAGTGTTACTCAGCCGAAGCAGGAGGAGGTGTTTAGGAGCAGATATATATATATACAGCCATATATAGGACCCTACCTTTGAGAACCAAAAAAGACATCTGCCTTTTAAACATAAAAATACAGAAAAATTTTTAAGTGCTCAAAATAAGTAAGTATTTGGGGTAAAGGTATTTTAGCAGTCTTCTTCGGTTACTGTGAGGACTACATGCAATTTCCCAGCAAGCAAATGCTCACCATGGAAATGAGGACAAACAGTATTTGCTTCTTGGTAAGGAGAGTTCTCATGCCCACAAGGTGATGATCCAGAACAAGGAACCACTGAAGTTTGAGCGAGCCTCCGTCACTGAATTTCTGTTTTATGTAACTAATATCAGGTTGCAGAAATATTGTTGTGGGACCAGGCTTGGGCTCGAAAGAAGTACTCTTTGGGTTCCTCTAATCACAGCTCACTCACCTTAGGTTTAACACCAGCCATCTCCCCAGCCCCCTATTACAAAGGGAACATTCCCTAAAACTGCGGGATACCTGAAGATGAAAACCAGTGCTGTGAATGTGCCCCATTAACGTCTGTCTCTTATTTTATCACCTTCTGGTGCAATTGACAACTTGGGGTAGCAAAGAGAAGAACATTTCTAGGCTTGCCAATTTTAAAAACGACCAAAAGACATATATAATGTCTTTAAACTCTGAAACAGTAAGGAGCAGCCACTTTCTGTCTGTCAGATGGGTTTAGGTTGGTGCTAAGCGAATGCAGTGTAACAATAGTTGACTTGGGTCAATAGCATCACCCTGAGTGTCACATGCCTGTGACAGAAGTCTGCCAGCAGAGGACGATGGCAACTCAGGGTGAGAAGTCAGTGGTTTCCTGTAAAGGCAAGGGTCTCAGATAGCGAGTGCCTGATCGAGAGCAAGTCTCCACTTGCAACAGTACTGAGGAACAACTTTCAACAAAGAACTTTCCCAGATGATCTTCAAGGTAAGATGAGCCCAAGTGACAATTTGTCACGTGTGGTTCCTCCCTTTAATCTTTAGTAGGGAATGATAAAGCCCAAAAGAGAGTAACTCATTCATTCTGTTTTAGTTTCCCATGCTTCAGTATTACTTAATACTGATCCAGCGTCCATGTCTTTGATCTCTGAGAAAGATGGCCCATAGACAGAGAAGACTCAGAAAGTCTTTCCTAACTCCAAAAAGGCCTGGATGCCTTTCTGAACTGTTTTTTTTCATGGTGGTTTCACTGTAGCTCATGCTGACCTGGAATTTACTATGTATTCTCAGGGTGGCCTTGAACTCACAGCAATCCTCCTACCTCTGCCTCCCAAGAGCTGGGATTAAAGGTGAGCACCACCATACCTGGCTGGCGCCTGAACATTAATTTGTGGTCGAGGTGAGATAGACACCCTAGGCTGACTTTGAACACAATATATAGCAAAGACGACTGCAACTCAGGCTCTCGACTTCAAATGCTGGAATTACTGGCCGGTGCATCACATTTGACTCTTGGAGATAAATAATATGTTTTAATTTTATTTATTTATTTATTTATTTATTTATTTTGTTTTGTGTTTTGTTTTGTTTTTCCAAGGCAGGGTCTCACTCTCTAGCCCAGGCTGACCTGGAATTCACTTATATTCTCAGGGTGGCCTTGAACTCATGGCAATCCTCCCACCTCTGCCTCCTGAGTGTTGGGATTAAAGGCGTGCACCACCACGCCTGCAAAATCTTTTTAAATTTATTTAATTAAAAGGGAGTGAGAGGGAGAGAGAGCTGGGCACCAGGGGCCCAATGAGCAGCGAAATGAGTTGATGCCTATCTCAAAAATGGTAGACAGTCGTAAAGGAGGAAGATACTCTGCTAAAAATATGACAGTCACTACCCATTAAAGAAAGACCTATCTCCCTAGAAAAAAAAAAAACAAGCATAACTTGCCTAAAGTAGGGTCTTTTATATTCAGTGATGATCAATACTGGGCAGAGACTAGAGTCACCCTAGGCTCCTCCACCAATGAAGAACTCCTACCATTGCTCGTGTCCTCTCAAGGACGCAGGCATCCCTGAGGCTCCCAATTTATTTGAAGAATTTTTTATGCTCTTCCAAACATAAACAGGCTACTCACCATAGTTCACAGGTGGGCAACGGGCACCCTCCAAGAGACACGGTTTTTGGGGTGTGTGGTGGTGTGTGTGTGTGGGGGGCGTCTTTGCTCTTATTTTGACATTTTCTTTCATTTTAAGGGTCCCTGTTTTTATTTACTTCCTTGGGGTGGGTCCCCCAAGACACATGCACCATGTATTTGTTTAATTATTTGTACAAAGAAAACAGAAAAACTGGGAGTCACTTGACACAGACCCGGGAGTTGGGAAAGTGGAGGAGAATCAAAATCTCTTGTTCAGTTCAGGAAGTGATGGGTTTTGGAACCTGGGCTGTTAACCTCCTATGGGCTGAGTCCTTTTGGGATGACCAATGACAGCTTGTCTCTGACAAGCACATCTTGTAGTAGGCTTAACTTTTCATGGGGCTGTCTTTCTTCTTTCTTTCATTTCAAGCCCATGCAAATTCCACTTTACAGCTTCTTTTTTTTTTTTTTTTTTTTTTTTGGTTTTTCGAGTAGGGGCCTGTATTGTGCCAGCCGACCTGGAAAACTGAAAGAGGTGGATTTGAACTATCAAAGAAAGAAAGTAACCAAAAAACTGATTGAATGAGTTCCATAGAAAAGACAAACTAATGAAAATCCATAAGCTTAGCACTTGAGTTCAGCCAGGCTCTTGTTGGCGTCAGTGGCCAGTCAACAAAAACAAAAAAAACATTTAGAAACAGTCCAGTTCCATCCAAAGAAAGAATTTCACCTGGTCAACTTTAAATGTGTTTTATAGAAAAGATTTGGGAGTCTGCAGAGCCAAGAGACCTAGAGGGAGGTGTGTGTGTCCCACTGGGGAATGGAGCAACCTGTGCCTAGATCCATCCATGCAAGCACCAAGCACCTTGACCACAGTCTTATTTTATAGCCATTTGGGAGCCTATTTCTTTACCCATTTATTTGATAGAGTCCCAGAAGAGAGAGACATGGGCACAACAGGGCCTTTGTTTACCTTAAAATGCACACTAGAGCCAGCCTTTTTGTTTTCATGGCTGGAGGTGTCCTGGGGAATCTAACGGGCCTCCTTGCAGGAAAGCACCCAGATCAAAAATCTCAGAGCCATTTCTCCAGCCCAGGAACGTGCTTTTTTTCCCACGGGGATCCTCCTTTATTTACATAGGCATGCATTGGCACCCTAGGAACTCTTGTGTCACCAGACACATACTCTATTTATTTTCTTTAAAATTTCATTTTGTTTTGTTTTGTATTTGTTTTTCGAGGTAGGGTTTCATTCCAGCTCAGGCTGACCTGGAATTCACTATGTAGTCTCAGGGGTGGCGTTGAACTCACAGTGATCCTCCTCCCTTTGCCTCCCGGTGCTGGGATTAAAGGCGCATGCCACTCATGCCCAGCTTAATCCTTGATTTTTTTCTGGTTTTGCATGGGGTCTCCCACTTGGTCCAGGCTGACCTGGAATTAACTATGGAGTCTCAGGGTGGCCTGAACTCACGGCATCCTCCTACCTCTGCCCCTGTGTTGGGATTAAAGGTGTGCACACCATGCCCTAGCAAATTTCATTTTTTATTTATTTAGGACAGAGGGGAGGGAGAGAAAATGGTACAACAGGCCTCCAGGCACTGCAAATGCATGTGCCATTTTGTGCACATGGCTGTATTGTGGGTACTGGGGAATCTAATCTTGCTTGGGAGGCCAGCAACCTTCACCATGGAGCCATCTCTCTAGCCTTCCTTTTTTTGGTCTTTTGGGTTGTTTTGTTTTGTTTTTGAGGTAGGGTCTCACGCTAGCCCAGGCTGACCTGGAATTCACTATGTAGTCTCAGAGCGTATTATTTTTTATTATTGGGGAGGGGGAAGAAGAGGAAGAATGGCACAACAGGGGCCTCCAGGCACTGCAACACACTCCAGATGTAGGGGACATTTTGTGCACGCGGCTGCGTGTGAGTTTTCTGCCTGCTTGCTGAAATGTAGGCCTGAGCTGGCCATAGTGATGTCACGCTATGGAGGTTGCTCAGTCCTTTGAAAAACTGCTAGCATATTGTAATGTTAAATGTTAAAGTGATTTCCTAAAATATGTTCCTAAAATCTAAACTTTCCAAAATTATTTATCTTAAATAAAATTTACTGTCATTTGTTTTAAGTGTAAAAGGTAACAAATTGACGTCATTGTTTTAAGAAAAGTGGAAAGAGGAAAAGAAAAAAGTCAAGAGAAGAAAATACAGATCTATGGAAGTGAGGGTCAGGCTCTGAATGCATTTCCCCTTTTTCTTTTCCTTTTATTTGAATGCATTTTTCTTTTTCTTTCTTTTTTAAAATTTTCTTTTTCTTTTAGAATTCATTTTTCAAGCAGGAACCTTAGATGCTGAGCCCTCTCTCCAGACAATGGATGCATTTTTGGAGTGGCTGGCTATCTTTTCACCCTTAGAAATATAGGTAGCCTGGGTGAGTGCGCTGGCTACTCCTCATTTTGCCTGGCTCCATGAAAACATCAAGCCCTGTGAGTCTGGGTGGGACAGAAAGGCCAAAGAGAGATTGTATGTGTGTGTGTATCTGCTTATGGTAATGGCAGCCTGCCCTGGGGCGTGGGGTGTTGGGCCCGATGAGGCAGGCCATGCTGGTGAAGACATCATGTGGTACTTGTTGTTTAGGCCATCCTCCCCGCTGTGCTCCCCACCCCTAGCAGCAACAGCGTGATTTGCTTTTTTTTTTTTTTTTTTTTGAGTTTAGGGTCTCACTCTAGCTCAGGCTGGGACCTTAGAATTCATTATGGGGTCTCAGGGTGGCCTTGAACTCATGGGACATCCTCCTACCTCTGCCTCCCAAGTGCTGGGATTAAAGGCATGCACCACCACACCTGGTTTGACTTCTGCTTTATTTGAGGGGAGGGGAAGAGAGAAGAGCGACCCATCCTAGTGATATTAGCCAAATGCTTTCCCTTGGACGGGGTGCCATCTAGAGGTTGCTGTTTGAAACATGAGACAGTGAAAGTTGGGAAAACAGGCCTCACCCACACCAGCCACGCTCAGTAGAGTTTCACTTGTAGCCCCAGAGGCCTGGAACTCACGGAAATCCTCCAAGTCAGCATCTGAACTGGAGTGAGCACTGGAGTGTTAGGCTGCTTTGTGATCTTTATCTAAATTACTATGTGTCCTTAAAAAAAAAAAAAAAGATGTGGAATGGTCAACAGAGATAACCTGTAGGGATTTTTTCATTCTGTCCTTACACCCCTTCTTACTCTTACTACTACTTTCTTTAAAAATTTTGTTTTCTTTCTTTTTCTTCTTTTTGGTTTTTGGAAGTAGAGTTCATTTCAGCCCAGGCTGACCTGAACTTCAGCCTATGTAGTCTCAGACTGGCTTCAACTCATGGCGATCCTCCTACCTCTGCCTCCCCTAGTGCTGGGATTAAAAGCCACCACAGCCAGATTTTACTTTCTTTTCTTATCTATCATTTATAGTTATTTATTTAAAGAGATGAGAAATAGTAGACCATGGAGAGAGGCATACAGAGAGAGATAGATAGATAGATAGACAGATAGATAGATGATAGATAGATAGATAGATGATAGATATAGATAGATGATAAAAAGGAATGATGAGAATGAACAAATGGTGAGTCTTCTGCAACTGCAAACGAACTCCAGTCTCATGTTTAAGTACTGTTGTGGGCCGTGTGTGTGTGTGTGTGTGTGTGTGTGTGTGTGTGTGTTCTTCTTCCCATTCTGTTATTTGTTTATTTGAAATGTATTTTTATTTTATTTATTTATTTGAGAGAGCGAGAGAGAGCCCCACTATGCATCTGGATGCATTACCCCTTATTTTGGCTGGGCAAGGGAGGGGAGGGCGTTTGGTGTACATGCCAGCCTTCTACTGTCTCCTAAGTACTGTTGGTTCTGTAGGTGGAGTTGCCTGGTACTCGCAAAACCACTAAGAAAAAAAAAAAATGTTTAATTTTACACAGATGACTTGTAGGATTTTCATGTGGAGAATGAATGCTAGGCTCTCCTGCCACTGCAAAGGGAACTAACTCTGGACCCAAGTGCCACGTCATGTACCTGCTTACATGGTTAGTGAGGAATTGAAATCCACCTTTTAAGTAACCACGGATCAACCCACCTCCTATCTCCCCCAGCCCATTCTTTCTCCTCCTCCCTTTAAACTGCTGCTGTGATTCTTCTAGTTGCCCTGCAGGTTTTTCTAAGTAAAACAAAACCGACATTTAAAAGTGAGCTTGTTTAGATTGACATGGTATGTTTCTTCTGTCTCTCCTATGGACTTTTTAGTGAACACTTAAAGAAACAAGCACTCACAACATGATGCCTGCATGTCAGAGTTCTTCACAATACGTTAGGAAGTGAAAAGAAAAAAAAGTCTTTTTCCATTCTCTCTTTCTTTTCAAGCTGAGTGTGGGAATGCATAGTGACACCCACCTTACCCCATCCTGTCACGAGTCTCTTGAGAGAGAGAGAGCCTTTACCTCCTACCCTGTCCTGTACCTCACTGATGCATTGCCTCTGCCTGCACCGCCCCACCACCCCTTCTTCCCATTCTTCTTCACCTGGTGAGGGGGGAGGGCGGTTGGGGTACATGCGCCTTGTCTGTGTCTCCTCTACATAATTTTCGGTTCCACACCAGAGTCGGTCGGTACCCCAGACACGATTTCTGTATCTAGCAGGGACTCCCAGAAACCAGCTAAAAGCAGATATCTTGTGGGGCTTTCAACTGGGAGAATAAATGCGGGGCATCCCACCACTACAAACGGATGATATTTTCATCTTTTATATTGTTTTATTGATGGAAGTCAGTTAAAGAAGTCTTTTCCTCCCTTCCTTCCTTCCTTCCTTCCTCCCTCTCCTCCCCTCCCTTCCTTCCCTCCTCCCTCCCTTCCCCTCTTCCTTTCCTTTCTTCTTCCTTCTTTAGCTGGGAGTGTAAGGAACTGAGGGGCTGGTTTCTGTTCTCTCAGGCTGTCTTACAG
>JAEOAD010000535.1:0-17898 GCA_036365145.1 Orientallactaga sibirica | reverse complement strand
GGCATGCTGTGACTTCTTTGTTTAATGCTTGCCATCCTCTGGCAGCTGACATTTATTGGGCATGGTAAGGTCGTAAGGGTAGGGTCACTTGCTCTCCTCCTTAAGGGAAGAATGAAGGTGAGAGGATCTTAAGGGGTCATGGCAGCACTCCTGCACCTGCATGGGCTTAAGTTTCTAGTCATAGATGTCCTCTCAAGACGACCTCACTAGGTATTTAAATATATATATACACATACACATACATATACATACATACATAGAAAGCACACTTTTATTAATTAGAGAGAGAGGCAGAGAGCAAGAATGGGAATGGCAGGGTCTCTAGCCACAGCAAACAAACTCCAGACGCATGTGTCACCATGTGCATCTGGCTTAGGTGGGACCTGGAGAATTGAACGGGGGTCCTTAGGCTTCACAGGCATACGCTTTAACTGCTGAGCCATCTCTGCAGCCCATCATTGTATATTTTTAAGTTATTTTATTTTTATTTATTTATTTGAGAGAGAGAAAGAAGGAGAGAGAGTTGAGATACAGAGGAAGAGAGAGAGAGACATTGGGTGCACCAGGGCCCCAGCCACTGCAAACTCCCAGATGCATACACCACCTTGTGAATCTGGCTTTATGTGGGTCCTGCGGAATCGAACCGAGGTCCTTTGGCTTTGCAGGCAAGCGGCTTATGCACTAAGCCATCCCTCCAGACCCTTATACCATTTTTACTCACAAATACTCCCTAATGCCATGTGGGGTTTACCCCATTATTTACATTGCTATCCCAATGCTGAGGTTTGGGTCTCTGGGGCTGTCTATACGTCAGTGACTTCTGCACACTTCTTACCATGACTGAGCCATATGTTCTCCATAATGTAGTCTATTCTGCCTTTGCCTGGGGTCAACAGTTAACAACTAACTAATGACATTGAAAAGTATATGGAAAAGCTGGGTGAGATGAAACAGTTTATTATTATTTGAAATATTTTATTCTAGTTTACTTATTTATTTGACAGAGAAAGTGAAAGAGAAAGAGAGATAATGGGAAGGCCAGGGTCTCCAGACACTGCAAACAAACTCCAGACATATGTGCCACCTTGTGCGTCTGGCTTATTTGGATCCTGGGGAATCTAACTTGGGTCCTTGGGTTTTGCAGGTAAGTGCCTTAACCACTAAGCCATTTCTCCAGCATGGAATATATATTATATACATACATACATACCTACATACATACACACACATATATACATACACACATACATACATACATACATACATACATACATACATACATACATACATACGTGTGTGTATATATATACATACGGATACACACACACACACACACATATATATATGATATTAAATGGTTTTGTCGAGGTAGGGTTTCACTGTAGCTCAGGCTGACCTGGAATTCACTATGTAGTCTCAGGGTGGCCTTGAACTCACTGTTAGCCTCCTAGCCCTGCCTCATGAGTGCTAGGATTAAAGGCATGTGCCACCACCCGTGGCTGAACTTTTTTGTTGTTGTTTTTGTTTTTTGGTTTTTCGAGGTAGGGTCTCCCTCTAGACCAGGCTGAGCTGAAATTCACTCTGTAGTCTCAGGGTGGCCTCGAGCTCACGGCGATCCTCCTACCTCTGCCTCCCAAGGGCTGGGATTAAAGGTGTGTGCCACCACACCTGGCTTGGAAGTTTTTGATATTATATTTATTGAGGGAAGGATACAACCAAGGAAAGGCACCCATGTGGCTGGACAGCCCACCGTGAAGGGCCTGGAGAAACTGCATTAAGAGAAGAGGGAAAAGCAAGTGAAAGGAGTTCCTGTCATGTGAGTGCCCAGTGCCTCTCCATCGCCTCGCTACACTCCACAAAGGCCACTCACTTTGATTGGTCGCTACAGGTGAGAAGAGATAGAAACGACCTTGTAGGAGATGCCAAGGAAATGTAACCCTTGTGGATGGGTGTGTGGCAGGTGTAGGTGTTCTGAAGGTTAAGGTGTTCTGAAGGTTTAGGTTAAGGTGTTCTGAAGTTAAGGCTTCTTAGAGTGAGAATGTGGATGTTGTTAGACAAGCAAAGGGTGCGGCTCCTGGTTTACTATAATGACTTACTCTCAATAGTGAAGGCACATCCCATACAGGAAACAATATTTCAGTCAGTCAGAGCATAGTATCTGTGCGCTCAAGGTCAAGGCTGATGACAAAGGGCAGAGAAGGCCCCATCTGTACATCTATGCCCTGGGTTTAAGGGAAAACCTTGGGGCTTTTATTTTATTTTTATTTATTTGAGAGAGGGAAAGAGGCACAGAGATAGAAAATGGGCACACCAGGGCTTCCAGCCACTGCAAACAAACTATAGATTCATGCGCATTGGTCCTGGGGAATTGAACCAGACTCCGTTGCCTTTGCAGGCAAGCCCCTTAAGCACTAAGCCATCTCTTCATTCCAACCCTGGGGGCTGCTCTTTTTAAAAATTTTATTTATTTATTTTAGAGAGAAGCACAGAGAAAGAGAGGGAGGGAGGGAGGGAGGGAGGGAGAGGGAGAGAATGGGTGCCCCAGGCTCTCCAGCCACTCCAGATGCATGCATCCCCTTGTGCATCTGACTGGGGGTTTTAAAAATGATTTTAATGCCAGGCTTGATGGCACATGCCTTTAATCCCAGCACATGGGAGGCAGAGGTAGGAGGATCACCGGAAGTTCAAGGCAACCCTGAGATTACAAAGTGAATTCCAGGTCAGCCTGAACTAGAGTGAAACGCTACCTCAAAAAAACAAAAAAAATTTTAATGTCAAATGGGGGCTGGGGAGATGGCTTATCAGTTAAGACACATGCCTATGAAGCCTTAGGACCCCAGTTCGATTCTCCAGTCCCATGTAAGCCAGATGCACATGGTGGCACATGTGTCTGGAGTTCATTTGCAGTGGCACAAGACCCTGGCATGCCCATTCTCAATCTCTCTTTATCCCTCTCTCTGTCTCTAATAAATAAATAAATAAAAGAATTGAAAGATAAATAAAAAATAAAACGTTCAATGGTGCTGAGCGGAGGGAATTGTTTTACATTGATGGATATTAGGAAGCAGGAATCCTTGGGCTGCTTAAGACTTTGCTCAAAGGTCTGCTCGGGGTCTGATATTGTCACCGTGCCCAGGTTAGGGTGAATGCCTGATTGACCTCTTCCCAGATCTATTCCAGGACCATAAACTAAATTGCCTTTTCTTAGTAACATACCAGATGGCTAATGCCAAAATGTGACTTACATTGAAAATGTCACTGGCAGTGGGAACACATCTCAGTGTCCCCAGCTTTGCTGTCTGGAGGCCTTCCACTCAAATGCAGCCGGGATTCTTGATACAACAGAATGGAATTAGTGAGTCTGCGTTAGGAGAATGGAAAGATGATTTAGGAGAGTCAGGTGGGGGCCTCAGGAGAAGAAGAGCCCCAAATTCTTCACAGCAGTAGTGTTAGTGATGGGGGCTTTTGGAGTTACTTGTTTGAAGGAGGTGAGCCTACTCACTTAAAAAAAGATTTTATGGGCCGGGCGTGGTGGTGCACACCTTTAATCCCAGAACTGGGGAGGCACAGGTAGGAGGATCACCTTGAGTTCCAGGCCACCCTGAGACTCCATACTTTATTCCAGGTCTGCCTAAGCTGACCTTGGAAAATCAAAAAAAAAAATTTTCAAAATGTAACCTTAGGGTCATTTATAGGGATACTGCACAGGCTTACATATAAGGAAACAGTTAACTGAAGCCAAAGTAGATAACAATTTTTTAATTTTAATTTTTTTTTTTTTAGTTTTAAATTGTCAAAGATTTATTTTAAGTCTTTCAAAAGGAATTCCATTCTGGGGTACTCATATTTTTAATTCCAAATTTTTAAAGCCCAAAACAAATCATTTTTTTTCCAGATTTTTTTTAATATATATATTTTTTTATTTATATTATTTTGATTTTACATTCATAGTAAAGGTTCCATTGTCCTCCTCCCTGTCCTCCCACTTTCAAAGGGACCCTTGTCAATGGGGAATGTGGGTCAAGCATTGTGAGGTTAGTTAAGAGTTCTGGGGGGGTTGGCCCCAGTCTCTGTGCATAATGCCCCAACTATGGCTCTAACAATCTTTCCGCCCCTCTTCCATAAGTTTCCCTGAGCCACATTGGGGTCATTTTAGTTCTGCTTCAGTGATGCGGTTTTGGGAGCCTCTGTGTCTCTGGATCTCTGGCTTAGTTGGAGTTGGATGTTCTCTGTGTTTATCTCCTTCGGCCTTTTGCTGTTGTCATGATCGCCATGAATACTGAACTCTTGCCCTTCCCCTGCGTTGTTCTATGGTTTCAGCTGGGGCCCTGGTGAGGTGTGGTTAACTGATCCTCCCTTCAGGTTCGATGTCCACCTGAAAAAAGATAAGCAAATTCTCCATCTTCTCTCTTTTTTTTGGTCAGATTTGCTAAGGGTTTATGGAGATTGGAACCAGGTTTTTAGGCTTAGGAGGAGACGCCTTAATCGCTAAGACATCTATCCAGCCCCAAGGAGCCCATTTTTAACATATGTTTATTCACCTGGCAAAGGTCTTGGAGCAGTCCATGTTTACCAGTTTTCTTTTTAATGACCAAGATGGGGGATTATGGGGGCTAATAGAGGGCTCCATATGGCCAAGAGCAAGCTGTTCTTGAATAAGGGATTTGAGAATAGTCAATTTAGGTTCTAGTATAGGCCACTGTTTGACCCAAATGAGTTCCATGGTATCCCACTCGAGGAGTATGGGGGTGGTAGGGGATAGGACAGTGGCCTCTAGAATTGGGGTGATGACGAGTGGTGGGAGGTTTGGAGGGTGGGTCGCCCTGAGAGGACAATGGTATGAGGGGTGAGAACATCATCTTAAAAGGCCTGGTCATCCGTTGTTATGACAACACCCATGTCAGTAAGGAGGTCTCTGCCCCAGAGGGTATTGGGGACATTTGCCACCAAGGGGAGAAATTCCCAGTGTTGCCATCATAGTCTTTCCATGTAACTGGTCTTCTAACCTGTCTAGTAGTCTGTTGTCCCCAACACCCTTCATATTGGGACCATCTTTATAGGCCTGTAGCAGACAGCTTCAGGTTCGCTGAGATGAACTTCCAGACCAGGCAGAGTTATGAAAGAAGGGATATTATTTATTGAAGCTTACAGATCCAGGGAAGTTCCATAATGGCAGGAGAAGTGGCCTGCTCTCACAGGACCAGGAAAGAGAGAAAACCAAGCCACCAGCTACACAGCACACAGAGCAAAACTACAGTCAAAAGCCACAGCACACTTCAGGAACTCCCGCTAGGCACACTTTGCATATCTTTACAATGGAATCTCAAACCATCACCACACCTTAAGACCGGGCCCCCCAGTGACCTTGCCTCTAGCAAGGTGATTGCAGATGCAAACTATAACTAATAAAACACTGAATATATTGGGGGACATATATTCAAACTACCACAAGGCCCAACTGGGCATGTGGAGGGCATAGTTGGCAGAGATAATAGTGGCATCCGCACCTGTGTCTACTATGCCCTTGAATTCAACCCCGTCCAAAAGGACAGAGATGCGGGGTGAATGGTGATAAATGGGCAGGGTCCACCTACTGTGGGGAGGGTTCCCTCTTACTTGCAGGGTGGAGGGTTGCCCCTGGGGGGCCCAATGATATCCCCTTTGACATTTAGGGCAGGGGGGTTGGGAACTTAAAATAGGCTTAGTTGTCTTTGGACAGGTCCTCCGAAGGTGTCCTGGTTGGCCACGGCCCCAGAAGAGGGGTGGTTTTGGGGTAGGCTTTTGACCCATGGTCAGGGTTTGTATGGAGGCATCCAGGGCCTCGAGGGGGGCAGACATGGGATTGATATCTTTGGTAGCTACAATCCATTTATGGAGATCCTCATTGCACACAGCAGCAACAGCATTACGTGCTTCCATGGCTTCTCCCTCCCTTGCCAGTTACTTAACTAAAGTTTCCCTGGCAGGGCCAGGGGGAGTGCATCCGTCCATGGACTCCATCACATGAGAGGAAATCCGTGAAGCCCTCGGATGGGCCCTGGACCAGGTTATGAAAATAGGTATCCGGCCTCTGTGGGAGTCAGGCCTTAAGCCCTTGGAGGGATAAAGATTTTACTTGGTCAAAGTAGGCATGTATGCCCACTGTGGCTTGTGATACAGGGTCTGTACAAGGTCCTGTGCCAAGGAGCATGTCCAGGGTAATTGGAATTTCACTCCTAAGATTTTGGCAGGCCTAGGATTCAGCCAGGTCACTATAGGTGGCTTTCCATTGGAGGAATTCAGGGGGAAGAAGGACCGCCTTGAGGAGCGAGTACCAGTCAAAGTAAGTCTGAAGATGGATGGGCCACTGTAAAAGGACTTGTTCAAAGTAAGAGTCAACACCAGATTCCTGGGCCACCTTGTGGATCAGGGCCAGATCAGAGAGGGGGTGGGGTACCAGGACCTGGCTGTCACATCCGGCCCTACGTTAACAGGGAAGGCAGTGAAGGGGCATGTCAGGGAACTGGCAGTCGCCTGGGTGTGTCCAGGACTGAGGGGGCGTCCTTGCAAAGGTAAGGAGGGGAAAGGGTGGTTGGGTGTGTGGCTGTAGCAGGAGGTGGTTGTGGTGGCGGTCTATTATCTTTGAAAGGTTTGACTTCCTCTTCATCCCAGTTATTATAAGAGGGCCTGGGAGGGACGAGCCTTGAAGAGCCAGTTTAGGATCCTCCATATAGCATTCCTTATAGGCAGAAATGACTTCCTCCACAGTGGAGCCTTTAAGGCCGGCAATTATGGCAAGGAGGATAGGAAAGAATGGGGAAGGGGTGTGTGCCCTTGGTAAACCTTATGTTTCTTCATGAGGAAGAGAACTTGGGACCAAATGGAAATGTCCCAGATGTTCTCCAGACTAATCCATGAGGCTAAAACGAGAGTTTCATCCCAAAAGCTACGGAGGTCCTTCTGTTTTACTTTTAAGCCACGTTGCAGGAGGAGGGCCTTAAGAGCCTGCAATTGCGGCATCCTCTGGTGGGGAAGGAGGTTGCCCATTATGGCGTGGTGGTGTTTGGAGAGGCTAGGCTGGGACACTCCTGAATCAAAGAGACGAAGAGAATAATAACCCAGATCAAAAATGATAGCCCAGGGCTGGAGAGATGGCTTAGTGGTTAAGGCGCCTGCCTGCTAAGCCTAAGAACCCGGTTCCAATCTCCAGGTCCCACGTTTAGCCAGATGCAAAGTGACACAAGGGTGCAATGCCGCACTTGACCACAAGGGGGCACACGCATGTGGATATAGTTCACAGCAGGTGAGAGACTGCTGGCACACCCATTCTGTCTCCCCTCTCTCTCTCTGTCTGTGTCTCCAAAATTAAAAAAAAATTAAAAATTAAAAATAAATGAAAATGATAACCCAAAGGATGATCATGCAGACCACAAGTCCTAATGCCGGGCCAGCTGAGACATACGGAGACAATGTTTAGGACCCATGTGTCTTGTGCTTAGAGGGGGGGCCTTCCGTGGGTCGTTACTCCACAGCCGTATGCCCACACGGTGACAGCTCAGCCAAAGGCCTCACGTTGGTTCCGAAATCGGGTTGGTCAGACCCTTATGTGATCTCACCGGGACGAACCAATAACTCATACCACAATTCATACCCCTTAACCCATGGTGAATACCCACCGAGCCACAGGGATAGATCCTCCGTGGGATGGTGGCAGGCATAGGGAAATGATGGTGCCAACATAGGATGTGCCCTTCCAAAATTTCTACTGAAATCCAATAAAGAAATACTAAATAAGCTGGGCATGGTGGCACTCATCTTGAATCCCAGCACTAGGGAGGCAGAGGGGGGAGGGTTCTAGTTTGATCTGTAGCCGCAACATATTTTATGATACAATTTACAATACTTTCTCATTCTTTTTCTTTCTTTCTTCCTTTCTTTTTTTTGTTTTGTTTTTTTGAGGGAGGGTCTCACTCTGGCCCAGGCTGCCCTGGAATTCACTGTGTAGTCTCAGGGTGGCCTTGAACTCACGGTGATCCTCCTACCTCTGCCTTGCCAGTTAGTGCTGGGATTAAAGGGGTGCCAGCACGCCCGGCTCATAATTTCTTCCAGCTGAGGGATATGTTGTGTATAGAGACTGGGATCCTCCCTGGGCTGGCCCCCGTGAAGTTCTGTTCAGGCTATGGAATCCCGTGAATGAGCTCCTGTCATCATGTGTGTCTATAGTGATCACTCCTTGGGGAAGTTGTTTTCATAGGCTGTATTCTGGGGGAACAAGGTGCTCTTATGTGTGATTGGGGTTCTTTCCACAGAAGGGTTATCAGATGATGAATTTGGTGGAAACAAACTGTTCTTGGGGGTTGGCCACACACTGGGGTGCCTCCTGGAGAAGATTTTTTCAGAGAGTAAATCCTGGAAAGAGAACTCTTCTTGGGGTAGGTCATACACTTGGGTGCGTTATTGGAGAAGTGTTTGTCAGGTGGCATTTCCTGGAAGCTTGTGCTTCTCTCCTTGTATTGTGTGCCACCTGTGGTCACAACCTGCAGGAGCCTACTGAAGAGGGAGTGTTCAGATGGCGTACTGAACCCCTGCAGGTCATGCGACTCTCTATTTCCAAAAATGCTGGGATGAGCAGCCATAGGTCCACACTGGGGAAATAGGTTGCAAGTGTGGGGCCCCTTCTGGGGGCAGCACAGGGTGGCTGGCATGCTGTGACTTCTTTGTTTAATGCTTGCCATCCTCTGGCAGCTGACATTTATTGGGCATGGTAAGGTCGTAAGGGTAGGGTCACTTGCTCTCCTCCTTAAGGGAAGAATGAAGGTGAGAGGATCTTAAGGGGTCATGGCAGCACTCACCTGCATGGGCTTAAGTTTCTAGTCATAGATGTCCTCTCAAGACGACCTCACTAGGTATTTAAATATATATATACACATACATACATACATATATACATACATACGTAGAAAGCACACTTTTATTAATTAGAGAGAGAGGCAGAGAGCAAGAATGGGAATGGCAGGGTCTCTAGCCACAGCAAACAAACTCCAGACGCATGTGTCACCATGTGCATCTGGCTTAGGTGGGACCTGGAGAATTGAACGGGGGTCCTTAGGCTTCACAGGCATACGCTTTAACTGCTGAGCCATCTCTGCAGCCCATCATTGTATATTTTTAAGTTATTTTATTTTTATTTATTTATTTGAGAGAGAGAAAGAAGGAGAGAGAGTTGAGATACAGAGGAAGAGAGAGAGAGAGACATTGGGTGCACCAGGGCCCCCAGCCACTGCAAGCGAACTCCAGATGCATACACCACCTTGTGAATCTGGCTTTATGTGGGTCCTGCGGAATCGAACCGAGGTCCTTTGGCTTTGCAGGCAAGCGGCTTATGCACTAAGCCATCCCTCCAGACCCTTATACCATTTTTTTACTCACAAATACTCCCTAATGCCATGTGGGGTTTACCCCATTATTTACATTGCTATCCCAATGCTGAGGTTTGGGTCTCTGGGGCTGTCTATACGTCAGTGACTTCTGCACACTTCTTACCATGACTGAGCCATATGTTCTCCATAATGTAGTCTATTCTGCCTTTGCCTGGGGTCAACAGTTAACAACTAACTAATGACATTGAAAAGTATATGGAAAAGCTGGGTGAGATGAAACAGTTTATTATTATTTGAAATATTTTATTCTAGTTTACTTATTTATTTGACAGAGAAAGTGAAAGAGAAAGAGAGATAATGGGAAGGCCAGGGTCTCCAGACACTGCAAACAAACTCCAGACATATGTGCCACCTTGTGCGTCTGGCTTATTTGGATCCTGGGGAATCTAACTTGGGTCCTTGGGTTTTGCAGGTAAGTGCCTTAACCACTAAGCCATTTCTCCAGCATGGAATATATATTATATACATACATACATACCTACATACATACACACACATATATACATACACACATACATACATACATACATACATACATACATACATACATACATACGTGTGTGTGTATATATACATACGGATACACACACACACACACATATATATATGATATTAAATGGTTTTGTCGAGGTAGGGTTTCACTGTAGCTCAGGCTGACCTGGAATTCACTATGTAGTCTCAGGGTGGCCTTGAACTCACTGTTAGCCTCCTAGCCCTGCCTCATGAGTGCTAGGATTAAAGGCATGTGCCACCACCCGTGGCTGAACTTTTTTGTTGTTGTTTTTGTTTTTTGGTTTTTCGAGGTAGGGTCTCCCTCTAGACCAGGCTGAGCTGAAATTCACTCTGTAGTCTCAGGGTGGCCTCGAGCTCACGGCGATCCTCCTACCTCTGCCTCCCAAGGGCTGGGATTAAAGGTGTGTGCCACCACACCTGGCTTGAAGTTTTTTGATATTATATTTATTGAGGGAAGGATACAACCAAGGAAAGGCACCCATGTGGCTGGACAGCCCACCGTGAAGGGCCTGGAGAAACTGCATTAAGAGAAGAGGGAAAAGCAAGTGAAAGGAGTTCCTGTCATGTGAGTGCCCAGTGCCTCTCCATCGCCTCGCTACACACTCCACAAAGGCCACTCACTTTGATTGGTCGCTACAGGTGAGAAGAGATAGAAACGACCTTGTAGGAGATGCCAAGGAAATGTAACCCTTGTGGATGGGTGTGTGGCAGGTGTAGGTGTTCTGAAGGTTAAGGTGTTCTGAAGGTTTAGGTTAAGGTGTTCTGAAGTTAAGGCTTCTTAGAGTGAGAATGTGGATGTTGTTAGACAAGCAAAGGGTGCGGCTCCTGGTTTACTATAATGACTTACTCTCAATAGTGAAGGCACATCCCATACAGGAAACAATATTTCAGTCAGTCAGAGCATAGTATCTGTGCGCTCAAGGTCAAGGCTGATGACAAAGGGCAGAGAAGGCCCCATCTGTACATCTATGCCCTGGGTTTAAGGGAAAAAACCTTGGGGCTTTTATTTTTATTTTTATTTATTTGAGAGAGGGAAAGAGGCACAGAGATAGAGAAATGGGCACACCAGGGCTTCCAGCCACTGCAAACAAACTATAGATTCATGCGCATTGGTCCTGGGGAATTGAACTAGACTCCGTTGCCTTTGCAGGCAAGCCCCTAAGCACTAAGCCATCTCTTCATTCCAACCCTGGGGCTGCTCTTTTTAAAATTTTATTTATTTATTTTAGAGAGAAGCACAGAGAAAGAGAGGGAGGGAGGGAGGGAGGGAGGGAGGGAGGGAGAGAATGGGTGCCCCAGGCTCTCCAGCCACTCCAGATGCATGCATCCCCTTGTGCATCTGACTGGGGGTTTTAAAAATGATTTTAATGCCAGGCTTGATGGCACATGCCTTTAATCCCAGCACATGGGAGGCAGAGGTAGGAGGATCACCGGAAGTTCAAGGCAACCCTGAGATTACAAAGTGAATTCCAGGTCAGCCTGAACTAGAGTGAAACGCTACCTCAAAAAAACAAAAAAAATTTTAATGTCAAATGGGGGCTGGGGAGATGGCTTATCAGTTAAGACACATGCCTATGAAGCCTTAGGACCCCAGTTCGATTCTCCAGTCCCATGTAAGCCAGATGCACATGGTGGCACATGTGTCTGGAGTTCATTTGCAGTGGCACAAGACCCTGGCATGCCCATTCTCAATCTCTCTTTATCCCTCTCTCTGTCTCTAATAAATAAATAAATAAAAGAATTGAAAGATAAATAAAAAATAAAACGTTCAATGGTGCTGAGCGGAGGGAATTGTTTTACATTGATGGATATTAGGAAGCAGGAATCCTTGGGCTGCTTAAGACTTTGCTCAAAGGTCTGCTCGGGGTCTGATATTGTCACCGTGCCCAGGTTAGGGTGAATGCCTGATTGACCTCTTCCCAGATCTATTCCAGGACCATAAACTAAATTGCCTTTTCTTAGTAACATACCAGATGGCTAATGCCAAAATGTGACTTACATTGAAAATGTCACTGGCAGTGGGAACACATCTCAGTGTCCCCAGCTTTGCTGTCTGGAGGCCTTCCACTCAAATGCAGCCGGGATTCTTGATACAACAGAATGGAATTAGTGAGTCTGCGTTAGGAGAATGGAAAGATGATTTAGGAGAGTCAGGTGGGGGCCTCAGGAGAAGAACGCCCCAAATTCTTCACAGCAGTAGTGTTAGTGATGGGGGGCTTTTGGAGTTACTTGTTTGAAGGAGGTGAGCTACTCACTTCCTTAAAAAAAGATTTTATGGGCCGGGCGTGGTGGTGCACACCTTTAATCCCAGAACTGGGGAGGCACAGGTAGGAGGATCACCTTGAGTTCCAGGCCACCCTGAGACTCCATACTTTATTCCAGGTCTGCCTAAGCTGACCTTGGAAAATCAAAAAAAAAAATTTTCAAAATGTAACCTTAGGGTCATTTATAGGGATACTGCACAGGCTTACATATAAGGAAACAGTTAACTGAAGCCAAAGTAGATAACAATTTTTTAATTTTAATTTTTTTTTTTTTTAGTTTTAAATTGTCAAAGATTTATTTTAAGTCTTTCAAAAGGAATTCCATTCTGGGGTACTCATATTTTTAATTCCAAATTTTTAAAGCCCAAAACAAATCATTTTTTTCCAGATTTTTTTAAATATATATATATTTTTTATTTATATTATTTTGATTTTACATTCATAGTAAAGGTTCCATTGTCCTCCTCCCTGTCCTCCCACTTTCAAAGGGACCCTTGTCAATGGGGAATGTGGGTCAAGCATTGTGAGGTTAGTTAAGAGTTCTGGGGGGGTTGGCCCCAGTCTCTGTGCATAATGCCCCAACTATGGCTCTAACAATCTTTCCGCCCCCTCTTCCGCAAGTTTCCCTGAGCCACATTGGGGTCATTTTAGTTCTGCTTCAGTGATGCGGTTTTGGGAGCCTCTGTGTCTCTGGATCTCTGGCTTAGTTGGAGTTGGATGTTCTCTGTGTTTATCTCCTTCGGCCTTTTGCTGTTGTCATGATCGCCATGAATACTGAACTCTTGCCCTTCCCCTGCGTTGTTCTATGGTTTCAGCTGGGGCCCTGGTGAGGTGTGGTTAACTGATCCTCCCTTCAGGTTCGATGTCCACCTGAAAAAAGATAAGCAAATTCTCCATCTTCTCTCTTTTTTTTGGTCAGATTTGCTAAGGGTTTATGGAGATTGGAACCAGGTTTTTAGGCTTAGGAGGAGACGCCTTAATCGCTAAGACATCTATCCAGCCCCAAGGAGCCCATTTTTAACATATGTTTATTCACCTGGCAAAGGTCTTGGAGCAGTCCATGTTTACCAGTTTTCTTTTTAATGACCAAGATGGGGGATTATGGGGGCTAATAGAGGGCTCCATATGGCCAAGAGCAAGCTGTTCTTGAATAAGGGATTTGAGAATAGTCAATTTAGGTTCTAGTATAGGCCACTGTTTGACCCAAATGAGTTCCATGGTATCCCACTCGAGGAGTATGGGGGTGGTAGGGGATAGGACAGTGGCCTCTAGAATTGGGGGTGATGACGAGTGGTGGGAGGTTTGGAGGGTGGGTCGCCCTGAGAGGACAATGGTATGAGGGGTGAGAACATCATCTTAAAAGGCCTGGTCATCCGTTGTTATGACAACACCCATGTCAGTAAGGAGGTCTCTGCCCCAGAGGGTATTGGGGACATTTGCCACCAAGGAGAGAAATCCCCAGTGTTGCGGGATATTATTTATTGAAGCCACAGATCCAGGGGAAGTTCCATAATGGCAGGAGAAGTGGCCTGCTCTCACAGGACCAGGCAAGAGAGAAAAAGCAAACCACCAGCTACACAGCACACAGAGCAAAACTACAGCCAAAAGCCACACAGCACACTTCAGGAACTCCTGCTAGGCACACTTTGCATATCTTTACAATGGAATCTCAAACCATCACCACACCTTAAGACCGGCCCCCCAGTGACCTTGCTCTAGCAAGGTGATTGCAGATGCAAACTATAACTAATAAAACACTGAGATAATAGTGCATCCGCACCTGTGTCTACTATGCCCTTGAATTCAACCCCGTCAAAAGGACAGAGATGCGGGGTGAATGGTGATAAATGGGCAGGGTCCACCTACTGTGGGGAGGGTTCCCTCTTACTTGCAGGGTGGAGGGTTGCCCCTGGGGGGCCCAATGATATCCCCTTTGACATTTAGGGCAGGGGGGTTGGGAACTTAAAATAGGCTTAGTTGTCTTTGGACAGGTCCTCCGAAGGTGTCCTGGTTGGCCACGCCCCAGAAGAGGGGTGGTTTTGGGGTAGGCTTTTGACCCATGGTCAGGGTTTGTATGGAGGCATCCAGGGCCTCGAGGGGGGCAGACATGGGATTGATATCTTTGGTAGCTACAATCCATTTATGGAGATCCTCATTGCACACAGCAGCAACAGCATTACGTGCTTCCATGGCTTCTCCCTCCCTTGCCAGTTACTTAACTAAAGTTTCCCTGGCAGGGCCAGGGGGAGTGCATCCGTCCATGGACTCCATCACATGAGAGGAAATCCGTGAAGCCCTCGGATGGGCCCTGGACCAGGTTATGAAAATAGGTATCCGGCCTCTGTGGAGTCAGGCCTTAAGCCCTTGGAGGGATAAAGATTTTACTTGGTCAAAGTAGGCATGTATGCCCACTGTGGCTTGTGATACAGGGTCTGTACAAGGTCCTGTGCCAAGGAGCATGTCCAGGGTAATTGGAATTTCACTCCTAAGATTTTGGCAGGCCTAGGATTCAGCCAGGTCACTATAGGTGGCTTTCCATTGGAGAATTCAGGGAAGAAGGACCGCCTTGAGGAGCGAGTACCAGTCAAAGTAAGTCTGAAGATGGATGGGCCACTGTAAAGGACTTGTTCAAAGTAAGAGTCAACACCAGATTCCTGGGCCACCTTGTGGATCAGGGCCAGATCAGAGAGGGGGTGGGGTACCAGGACCTGGCTGTCACATCCGGCCCTACGTTAACAGGGAAGGCAGTGAAGGGGCATGTCAGGGAACTGGCAGTCGCCTGGGTGTGTCCAGGACTGAGGGGGCGTCCTTGCAAAGGTAAGGAGGGGAAAGGGTGGTTGGGTGTGGCTGTAGCAGGAGGTGGTTGTGGTGGCGGTCTATTATCTTTGAAAGGTTTGACTTCCTCTTCATCCCAGTTATTATAAGAGGGCCTGGGAGGGACGAGCCTTGAAGAGCCAGTTTAGGATCCTCCATATAGCATTCCTTATAGGCAGAAATGACTTCCTCCACAGTGGAGCCTTTAAGGCCGGCAATTATGGCAAGGAGGATAGGAAAGAATGGGGAAGGGGTGTGTGCCCTTGGTAAACCTTTTATGTTTCTTCATGAGGAAGAGAACTTGGGACCAAATGGAAATGTCCCAGATGTTCTCCAGACTAATCCATGAGGCTAAAACGAGAGTTTCATCCCAAAAGCTACGGAGGTCCTTCTGTTTTACTTTTAAGCCACGTTGCAGGAGGAGGGCCTTAAGAGCCTGCAATTGCGGCATCCTCTGGTGGGGAAGGAGGTTGCCCATTATGGCGTGGTGGTGTTTGGAGAGGCTAGGCTGGGACACTCCTGAATCAAAGAGACGAAGAGAATAATAACCCAGATCAAAAATGATAGCCCAGGGCTGGAGAGATGGCTTAGTGGTTAAGGTGCCTGCCTGCTAAGCCTAAGAACCAGGTTCCAATCTCCAGGTCCCACGTTTAGCCAGATGCAAAGTGACACAAGGGCACAATGCCGCACTTGACCACAAGGGGCACACGCATGTGGATATCGTTCACAGCAGATGAGAGACTGCTGGCACACCCATTCTGTCTCCCTCTCTCTCTCTGTGTCTCCAAAAATAAAAAAATTTAAAAATTTAAAATAAATAAAAATGATAACCCAAAGGATGATCATGCAGACCACAAGTCCTAATGCCGGGGCCAGCTGAGACATACGGAGACAATGTTTAGGACCCATGTGTCTTGTGCTTAGAGGGGGCCTTCCGTGGGTCGTTACTCCACAGCCGTATGCCCACACGGTGACAGCTCAGCCAAAGGCCTCACGTTGGTTCCAAATCGGGTTGGTCAGACCCTTATGTGATCTCGCCGACGAACCAATAACTCATACCACAATTCATACCCCTTAACCCATGGTGAATACCCACCGAGCCACAGGGATAGATCCTCCGTGGGATGGTGGCAGGCATAGGGAAATGATGGTGCCAACATAGGATGTGCCCTTCCAAAATTTCTACTGAAATCCAATAAAGAAATACTAAATAAGCTGGGCATGGTGGCACTCATCTTGAATCCCAGCACTAGGGAGGCAGAGGGGGAGGTTCTAGTTTGATCTGTAGCCGCAACATATTTTATGATACAATTTACAATACTTTCTCATTCTTTTTCTTTCTTTCTTCCTTTCTTTTTTGTTTTGTTTTTTTGAGGAGGGTCTCACTCTGGCCCAGGCTGCCCTGGAATTCACTGTGTAGTCTCAGGGTGGCCTTGAACTCACGGTGATCCTCCTACCTCTGCCTTGCCAGTGCTGGGATTAAAGGGGTGTGCCAGCACGCCCGGCTCATAATTTCTTCCAGCTGAGGGATATGTTGTGTATAGAGACTGGGATCCTCCCTGGGCTGGCCCCGTGAAGTTCTGTTCAGGCTATGGAATCCCGGTGAATGAGCTCCTGTCATCATGTGTGTCTATAGTGATCACTCCTTGGGGAAGTTGTTTTCATAGGCTGTATTCTGGGGAACAAGGTGCTCTTATGTGTGATTGGGGTTCTTTCCACAGAAGGGTTATCAGATGATGAATTTGGTGGAAACAAACTGTTCTTGGGGGTTGGCCACACACTGGGGTGCCTCCCTGGAGAAGATTTTTTTCAGAGAGTAAATCCTGGAAAGAGAACTCTTCTTGGGGTAGGTCATACACTTGGGTGCGTTATTGGAGAAGTGTTTGTCAGGTGGCATTTCCTGGAAGCTTGTGCTTCTCTCCTTGTATTGTGTGCCACCTGTGGTCACAACCTGCAGGAGCCTACTGAAGAGGGAGTGTTCAGATGGCGTACTGAACCCCTGCAGGTCATGCGACTCTCTATTTCCAAAATGCTGGGATGAGCAGCCATAGGTCCACACTGGGGAAATAGGTTGCAAGTGTGGGGCCCCTTCTGGGGGCAGCACAGGGTGGCTGGCATGCTGTGACTTCTTTGTTTAATGCTTGCCATCCTCTGGCAGCTGACATTTATTGGGCATGGTAAGGTCGTAAGGGTAGGGTCACTTGCTCTCCTCCTTAAGGGAAGAATGAAGGTGAGAGGATCTTAAGGGGTCATGGCAGCACTCACCTGCATGGGCTTAAGTTTCTAGTCATAGATGTCCTCTCAAGACGACCTCACTAGGTATTTAAATATATATATACACATACATACATACATATATACATACATACGTAGAAAGCACACTTTTATTAATTAGAGAGAGAGGCAGAGAGCAAGAATGGGAGAATGGCAGGGTCTCTAGCCACAGCAAACAAACTCCAGACGCATGTGTCACCATGTGCATCTGGCTTAGGTGGGACCTGGAGAATTGAACGGGGTCCTTAGGGCTTCACAGGCATACGCTTTAACTGCTGAGCCATCTCTGCAGCCCATCATTGTATATTTTTAAGTTATTTTATTTTTATTTATTTATTTGAGAGAGAGAAAGAAGGAGAGAGAGTTGAGATACAGAGGAAGAGAGAGAGAGAGACATTGGGTGCACCAGGGCCCCCAGCCACTGCAAGCTTAACTCAGATGCATACACCACCTTGTGAATCTGGCTTTATGTGGTCCTATGGAATCGAACCGAGGTCCTTTGGCTTTGCAGGCAAGCGGCTTATGCACTAAGCCATCCCTCCAGACCCTTATACCATTTTTACTCACAAATACTCCCTAATGCCATGGGTTTACCGTTTTTATTTACATTGCTA
>JAEOAD010000818.1:0-19155 GCA_036365145.1 Orientallactaga sibirica | reverse complement strand
TGGGTTATATTCAGAAAGTCCTTGCCTATGCCAATATGTTTCAGGGTTTCCCTTACCTTTTCCTCAACAGTTTCAGAGTTTCAGGTCTGATATTAACGTCCCTGATTCATTTGGACATGACTCTTGTGCATGGAAAGAGACAAGGATGTATTTTTATTATCCTTTTAACTACAGATATCCACTTTTCCCAGCACCACTTGCTGAAGAGGCTATCTTTTCTACAATGAATATTTTTGGCATTTTTGTCAAAAATCAGGTGGCTGTAGCTGTCTGGATTAACATTTGGGTCTTCTGTTCCATTATCTACCTGTCTGTCCTTGTGCCAGTACCTTGCTGTTTTTGTTACTAAGGCTTTGTAATATAACTTAAAATTGGGTATGGTAATACCACCAGCCTGATTTTTGTTTCTCAAAATTGTTTTGGCTATTCAAGGTATTTTGTGTTTCCAGATGAATTTTAGGATTGTTTTTTTCTATTTCTGTGAAGAATGATATTGGGATTTTTATGGGGATTGCATTAAATGTGTAGATGGTTTTTGGTAAGATTGACATTTTTACCGTATTGATTCTTCCAATCGAAGATCATGGGATGTCTTTCCATTTACTTGTGCCTTCTGCAATTTCCTGCTCGAATTTTTTAAAGTTCTCATCATAGAGATAACTTCAATTCCTTACTTAAGTTTATTCAAAGGTATTTTATTTTTCTTGAGGCAAGTGTGAATGGGAAAGATTCCCTGATTTCATCCTTTGCATGTTTGTTGTTAGTGTATAGAAAAGCTACTGATGTCTGTGTCTTCATTTTGTATCCTGATACATTGCTAAAAGTGTTTGTCAACTCTAAGAGTTTGCTGGTAGAGTCTTTAGGGTCTGTTATGTATAGAATCATATCATCTGCAAATAAAGAAAATTTGATCTCTTCCTTTGCAAATTTGTATCCCTTTTATGCATGCCTCTTTCCTTATTGCTATAGCTAAGACTTCCGGTACTATATTAAATAGAAGTGGGGAAAGTGGACACCCTTGTCTTTTTCCTGAATTTAGTAGAAACACTTCAAGTTTTTTCCCCATTTAGTATTATGTTGGCTGTAGGTTTGTCATAAATAGCTTTTATCATGTTGAGATATGTTCCTTCTATTCCCAATTTCTATAATACGTTTACCATCAAAGGGTGTTGGATTTTGTCAAATGTCTTTTCTGCATCTATTGATGCAGATGATGACCATGTGATTTTTGTCCTTTAGACCATTTATATGGTGTATTACATTTATGGATTTGCATATGTGAACCATCCCTGCATCTTTGGGATAAAGCCTAATTGGTCGGGGTGCATAATATTTCTGATATATTCTTGTATTCTGTTTGCCAGTATTTTGTTGAGAATTTTTGCATCAATGTTCATGAGGGAGATTGGTCTGTAATTTTCTTTTTTTGATCTCTGTTTGTCTGATTTGGGTATCAGGGTTCTTCTGGCTTCATAGAAGGATTTTGGTAGAATTCCTTTCTTTTCTATTTTATGGAAAAGTTGGATAAGCATTGGTCTTAATTATTCCAGGAATGTCTGGTGAAATTTATGATTGAATCCCTCTGGGTCTGGGCTTGTTTTATTGGGAGACCTTTTATAACTGCTTGGATCTCTGTAGTTGTTAAAGGTCTATTTGTATGGTTTATCTCATCTTGATTTAAATTTGGTAGGTCATATGATTCAAGGGAACCATCGATTTCTTTTAGGTTTTCAAATTTAGAGGCATATATATTCTTAAAGTATGTCCACATGATTTTCTGAATTTCTTTGGTATCCATTGTGATGTTGCCTTTTTCATGTCTAATTTTATCAATTGTCTTTATTTTGGTCAGATTTGCTAAGGGTTTATCAATCTTGTTTATCTTTTCAAAGAATCAACTCTTTTTTCATTGATTGTTTCACTGATTGTTTCCATTTCATTAATTTCTGCCCTAACCTTTATTATTTCTTCCCATCTACTGATTTTTGGTTTGCCTTCTTCTTCTCTTTCCAAGGCCTTAAGGTAAAAAATTAAATTGTTTAGTTATGAACTCTCTAATTTCTTAATATAGGCACTTAGAGCTATAAATTTCCCTATTAGGACTGCCTTCATTGTGTCCCAAAGATTTTGGTATGTTGTATTCTCGTCATCATTTGATTCAATGAGTTTCTTGATTTCCTTTTTAATTTCTTCAATGACCCATACATTGTTCAATAACGTACTGTTTAGTCTCCATGATTTTCTGTATGCTCTGTAGTTTTTCTTGTTGCTGATTTGCAGTTTAATCCCTTTGTGGTCAGATAGCATACAAGGGAATATTTCAATTTTCCTGCATTTGTTAAGATTTCATTAGTGTCCTATTATATGGTCTATTTTAGAAAATGTTCCATGTGCTGCTGAGAAATCTGTATATTCTGCAACATTTGTATGGAATGTTCTGTATATATCTGTTAGGTCCATTTGTTCCATGATATCATTTAATAGAGTTGTCTCTCTGTTTATTTTTTGCTGTGTAGTCTTGTCAAGTGGTGTGAGTGGCATATGGAAGTCACCCACTACTATTGTGTTAGGTTTTATCTCTGATCTTAACTCTAATAGTGTTTGTTTGATGAAATTGGGAGCCCCCATGTTAGGAGCATATATGTTTAGGATTGTAATGTCCTCCTGTTGGAGGGTTCCTTTAATCAGTATAAAGTGACCTTCTTTATCTTTCCTCACTAATGTTGGTTTTAAGTATATGCTGTCAGAAATTAGGATAACAACCCCTGCTGTTTCCTACACCCATTTTCTTGAAATACATTTTTCCAACCTTTTACCCTAAGAAGGTTTCTATCTTTTATTGAGAGGTGAGTTTCCTGTAGGCAACAGATGGTAGGGTCCTGCTCTTTAATCCAGTCTGCAAGTCTGTGTCTTTTGGTTAGGGCATTGAGGCCATTGATATTCAGAGTTATTATTGAAAGATAGATATTTATTCTCACTATTCTTCTTGTTTTCTAGTTCTTCCAGATTTTCACTTTGCTCACTTGTTTCAACTATTATTTGAGTATGGTTTATTTTTTCCTATTTCCTGCTGTGTGTGTTTTACTTTCTCTTCAGCGTGAATGATTCCTGCAAGTATTTTCTGTAGAGGTGGTTTAGTTGCCATAAATTCCTTTAGTTTGTCTTTTTTTTGTGGAAAGTCCTTATTTCTCCATCAAATTGGTAGATAGCTTTGCAATCTTTGTTGACAGTTTTTATCTTTCAGAAATTGGAATATATCACTCCAAGTCCTTCTGGCTTTTAAAGTTTTTGTTGAATAATGTGCTGTAATCCTGATGGGTTTCCCTTTGAAGGTCATTTGCTTTTTCTCTCTAACTGCTTTCAATATATTTTCTTTGGTTTGCGTGTTTAGTACTTTAATTATAACATGGTGAGAAGAGGATCTTTCTAGGATTTGTCTGTTTGGTGCTCTAAAACCTTCTTGTATCTGCATTGGCATTTGTTTCCCAATTTGGGGAAATTTTTGTTCTATGATTTTGTGGAAAACACCTACTAAGCCTCTGGATTGAAATTCTTCCCCCTCTTCTATACCTTGAATTCTTATGTTTGATCTTTTCATAGTGTCCTGAATGTCTTGGCATTCCCATTCATACCTTTCTATTAGCTTGTCTTTCTCTTTGTTCAACTGTATTTGACCTTCCACTTTGTCTTCTCCTTTAGATATCCTGTCCTTTCCTTCATCGATTCTACTGGTGAGACTTTCCACAGATTTTTTTTTTTTTTATTTTACTGACTGTGTTCTTCAGAGGTAGGATTTCAACCTGGTTTTTCCTCAGCATTTCTATTTCCTTACTCATGTCCTGTAATGACCTTTTTATTTCATTAAGCTGGTTTCTTGTGTTCTCTTTCAGGTGTTTGTTTTTTCCTTAATTCCTTTGTTTTCTTCTTTGGTTCCTTTCATTTCTTCTTTCATTTCTTTGACTAGAGCTGACATCATTCTTTTGAAATCTTTGTCAGGAACTTCATCTAAAACAGTCTCATTGGTGAACAATTCTGATGGGCTTGTAATTTTTGGTGGGGTTACATTGTCTTGCTTCTTTGTCTTCTTGGATTATAATGTAGTGACTTTTGCATCCTAGATTGATTTGATGCTTAGGTTTTCTATTTATCTGCAGTGTTCTTAGATGTGGTGATCCACTTTTATATACTTTCAGAATATGAGTTTAAGGTACCAAGTGTAGCACTTGTACCCAAATCCAACCTCAGAAGTAATCCTAGCTGTTGAATTTGTTTGTTAATCAAGTATTGTAGTGGACTGGCGGAACAATTTATTGGCAAGTTCTAAACTTCAACTTAGCAAAATACACATTCAATTAAAACCAGCACAGAGTATACAAGTGTGGGGATTAAAACAAACAGTCTTATAAGGTCAAAATCCCTAAGGATGTGTGTTACTCTACACCCTTAATCCTGTCAGCCTGGAGGTAGAGGATTTTGTTCTGACTTGGGTTCCAGGTCAGCCTGGATCTGGACAGACCCTGCCCCCAATAATGACAAAAGCAAAAGATAAAGGCCCTGTAAATCTAAAAGTATTACAGGCAGCAATATTCAACACCCCATGTTCAGCTTATTTGAAAATGGTAAAGAAAACCACAAATATTTAACCCATAACCTGCCCTGACCTAGAAAGAGAGATTAGCACATTGAATGTAGGTCTATGTACCTTTTTATTTTTGTCAGCTGGTCTTGTTACCTTTTGGTGTGGCTTCCATACTCACCAATGCTGAGTGCCCACCTCATTCCCTGACCTGTGGAGCTTGAGCTTGGCTCAGATATTCTGGATGCATTGGGCTCCATTGTGCTGGAGGCACTGCTGGTATGGTATGGAGCTTGAACTTGTCTCTCCTGTGCTGGATACGCTGCCACTGCCACTGGGAGCTGAATGCTGGTGGTTCACAGTTCTGATGGTTGGGGGATGGGCAAGTTCAGGAAGTCTGTAGTTGCTCACACTGTTCCCCTGTGTCTCTTTCAGTAGCTCAGCAGACTAATTTTAGACTTATAGGCTCTGCAAGGAGACTGATGAGGTTGGAAAGTCCCCTTGTTTGGTCTCTATTGCTGCTGCTAGGACATCTGTTAGGATGGGGCCACAGTGGCTCGGGTTGGCAGTGGTGGCTTGGGGCTGCTGTGGACAAGGCTGCAGATCAGGCCACAAGTTCCATAGTGGGATTCTGGCTGTCTCCTGCTTTTCTGCTGTTTCCCAGAAACAATATTCTGTTCTGTTCTGTTCTGTTCTGAAGAAGAGTGTGGTTTTGCTTAAATCCCTCCCTGATCTGGTTTGACATGGCTCCTATGCTGCCATCTTACCTAGCAATGGCTTTTCCATTTTCAAATAGGGGTGTTGAATATCACTGCCTTTAATACTTTTAGATTTATTGGGCCTTTATCTTTTGTTTTTGTCATTATTGTGTACAGTATCCAATCCAGATCCAGGCTGAACTGGAACCCAATTCAGAACATAATCCTCTCCCTTCCAGCTGTCAGGCTTAAGGGTGTAGAGCAACAAACATCCTTAGGGATTTTAGTCTTATAAGACTATTTGCTTTAATCCCCGCACTTGTATACTCTGTGCTGGTTTTAATTGAATGTGTATTTTGCTCAGTTGAAGCTTAGAATTTGCCAGTAAATTCTTCCACCCAATCCACTACAATACTTGCTTAATAAGAAACTCAACACCTTCTGAGGTTAGATTTGGGTACAAGTGTTACACTTGGTACCTTAAACTTATATCCTGAAAGTATATAAAGCTAGATCACCACATCTAAGAACACTGCAGAAAAATAGAAAACCTAAGCATCAAATCAATCCAGGATGTGAAGTCACTACATTATAATACCAGAAACACAAAGAATCAAGACAATGCAATCCCACCAAAAATTTAAAATCCGTTAGAAATGTTCAACAATGAGACTATTTTAGATGAAGTTCCTGACAAAGATTTCAAAAGAATGATATTATCTATACTTAAAGAAATGGAAGAAGAAATGAAAAAGAATCAGAGAAGAAAACAATGAAATTAAAGAAGAAAAGAAACTCCTGAAAGAGAACAGAAGAAACCAGTTTAATGTAATAAAAAGTCATTACAGGACATGAATAAGGAAATAGAAATACTGAAGAAAAACCAGGCTGAAATTCCAGCCCTGAAGAACACAGTCAGTGAAATAAAAACTCTATGGAAAGTTTCACCATTAGAATGGGATGAAGGAGAGGACAGAATATCTAAAGGAGAAGACGAGGTGGAAGACCTAATACAGTCCAACAAAGAGAAAGACAAGCTAATAGAAAGGTATGAATGGGAGTTCCAAGATATCCAGGACACTATGAAAAGATCAAACATAAGTGGTTCCAGCTTCAGGTTCGTTGAGATGAACTTCCAGATCAGGCACAGTTATGGAGGAAGGGATATTATTTATTGAAGCTTACAGATCCAGGGAAGTTCCAATAATGGCAGGAGAAGCGGCCTGCTCTCACAGAGCCAGGCAGAGAGAAAAAACCAACCAGCCACACAGCACACAGTGTAAAACTACAGCCAAAGGTCCACAGCACACTTCAGGAACTCCTGCTAGGCACACTTTGCATATCTTTACAATGGAATCTCAAACCATCACCAACACCTTAAGACCAGCCCCCAGTGACATTGCCTCTAGCAAGGTGATTGCAGATGCAAACTATAAAAAAATAAAACACTGAATATATTGGGGGACATATATTGAAACTACCACATTCTGCCCCCCAATGTCCCCCAATAGATTTATAACTATCACACATTGTAAATTGTACTCAGTCAATTTCAAAGGTTCTCACAGTCTTGACCAACTTAAGATAGTGAGTCCTGTAAAATCAAACAAGTTAAATACTTTCAACATGTAAAGGCACAGAGTAAACATTTTAACTGGTATAAGGCATAGCAAGGAGAAACTAGAACAATGCAAACTCAACCACCATCAGCAGTCATCAAACTTCTGCAGTTCAAGTTCAATATAACCAGAGATGGACAGTCTCCAGGTTTTCCATTCTGCCCCTCCAGCTGGGCAGAGTTGCCAGGAAAACTTTCATCCCAGGCCAACACTGCACTACATGGGAGTCCTTGCATAGTCCTGGTATATCAAAACATCTTCAGGTCTCCATGCAAACCACGGTCCATCTTCCAGAGGCTCTTCCAGCCTATTCCTGAGGGTTTTCCTGCCCTGCCTCATGCCGCATCTCAGCAGCAACTCCTGGAACCATGTGCAATTCATGACCACTCCATGCATTTTCATATTTCCAAAACTAATACCAGGTGTGCAGGACACAGCCATATTCTTAATGCAGGGACAAAATAAATCATAGCCTTGAAAAGCAGGTTCCTTCTCCAGTCAACTCTTTCCAAGAGTTTGCATTTCTAACAGTCTTTCCTCAGGCATCCTCTCCATTGTTTTAATGTAAATCCAGCAGTCAGGCCACCTTCCTTCCACCTTCCTTAAGATTGCTAATGTGTTTGACAATAGCAGTTCTAGTAACCAAAAACCAGTCTCAGTGCCTCTATAATTTTAATTTACTTGAGGTTTTCCAACTTAAAATCTTAAAATCTCAGTCCATTATCTTTAGCCAAGCACATCAGTCCATTACAAATTTAACCTTGATCAAACTTTCTGGGCCTGGATAGCGGAACATAGCCATCCCTTATGCCAGTAGCCCAGTTCCATCAAAGTCTCTGCACTCTTTCCCCTCCCCTAGAAAGCTCATAAGCCAAGCCTATATGTTCAATACAGTCTGCACTTAGCATTCTCAAACTCTCATCAGAATAGTCCATAAAGCTTGGCTTACAACTCCAGAAGGCATCTTCAGTTCCAAGCACCAAGTCCATGCCCATTCCTCAAAAACAAAGGTTCCAAAAAGGAACATCCACATGATCTGGTTCATCTCATTCCACACTCCTAGGTACCAGTTTACTGTAGCAGACAGCTTCAGGTTCGTTGAGATGAACTTCCAGACCAGGCACAGTTATGGAGGGGCGGATATTATTTCATTGAAGCTTACAGATCCAGGGAAGTTCCAAAAGTCAACCAGCCACACAGCACACAGTGTAAAACTACAGCCAAGCCACAGCACACTTCAGGAACTCCTGCTAGGCACACTTTGCATATCTTTACAATGGAATCTCAAACCCACCACCAACACCTTAAGACCGGCCCCCCAGTGACATTGCCTCTAGCAAGGTGATTGCAGATGCAAACTATAACTAATAAAACACTGAATATATTGGGGGACATATATTGAAACTACCACATTCTGCCCCTGTCCCCCAATAGATTTATAACTATCACACATTGTAAATTGTACTCAGTCCAATTTCAAAGGTTCTCATAGTCTTGACTAACTTAAGATAGTGAGTCCTGTAAAATCAAACAAGTTAAATACTTTCAGCATGTAAAGGCACAGAGTAAACATTTTAACTGGTATAAGGCATAGCAAGGAGAAACTAGAACAATGCAAAATCAACCACCATCAGCAGTCATCAAACTTCTGCAGTTCAAGTTCAATACAACCAGAGATGGACAGTCTCCAGGTTTTCCAGTTCTGCCCCTCCAGCTGGGCAGAGTTGCCAGGGAAAACTTTGATCCCAGGCCAACACTGCACTACATGGGAGTCCTTGCATAGTCCTGGTATATCCAAAACATCTTCAGGTCTCCATGCAAACCACGGTCCATCTTCCAGAGGGTCTTCCAGCCTATTCCTGAGGGTTTTCCTGCCCTGCCTCATGCCGCATCTTAGCAGCAACTCCTGGAACCGTGTGCCATTCATGACCACTCCATGCATTTTTCATATTTCCAAAACTAATACCAGGTGTGCAGGACACAGCCATATTCTTAATGCAGGGACAAAATAAATCATAGCCTTGAAAAAGCAGGTTCCTTCTCCAGTCAAGTCTTTCCAAGAGTTTGCATTTCTAACAGTCTTTCCTCAGGCATCCTCTCCATTGTTTTAATGTAAAGCAGTCAGGCCACCTTCCTTCCACCTTCCTTAAGATTGCTAATGTGTTTGACAATAGCAGTTCTAGTAACCAAAAACCAGTCTCAGTGCCTCTATAATTTTAATTTACTTGAGGTTTTCCAACTTAAAATCTTAAAATCTCAGTCCATTATCTTTAGCCAAGCACATCAGTGCATTACAAATTTAACCTTGATCAAACTTTCTGGGCCTGGATAGCGGAATGTAGCCATCCCTTATGCCAGTAGCCCAGTTCCATCAAAGTCTTCTGCACTCTTCCCTTCCCCTTAGAAAGCTCATAAGCCAAGCCTATATGTTCAATACTGTCTGCACTTAGCATTCTCAAACTCCTATCAGAATAGTCCATAAAGCTTGGCTTACAACTCCAGAAGGCATCTTCAGTTCCAAGCACCAAGTCCATGCCCATTCCTCAAAAACAAAGGTTCCAAAAGAGGAACAGCCACATGATCTGGTTCATCTCATTCCACACTCCTAGGTACCAGTTTACTGTAGCAGACAGCTTCAGGTTCGTTGAGATGAACTTCCAGATCAGGCACAGTTATGAAGGAAGGGATATTATTTATTGAAGCTTACAGATCCAGGGGAAGTTCCAATAATGGCAGGAGAAGCGGCCTGCTCTCACAGGACCAGGCAAGAAAGAGAAAAGCCAACCAGCCACACAGCACACAGAGTAAAACTACAGCCAAGCCACAGCACACTTCAGGAACTCCTGCTAGGCACACTTTGCATATCTTTACAATGGAATCTCAAACCCACCACCAACACCTTGAGACCAGCCCCCAGTGACATTGCCTCTAGCAAGGTGATTGCAGATGCAAACTATAACTAATAAAACACTAAATATATTGGGGGGCATATATTCAAACTACCACAATAAGAATTCAGGGTATAGTAGAAGAGGAAGAATTTATATCCATAGGCCTAGTAGGTGTTTTCCACAAAATCATAGAAGAAAATGTTCCACAAATTGGGACAGAAATGCCAATAAAGATACCAGAAGCTGTTAGAAAACCAAACAAAAAAGGCTAGAAAGATCCTCTCTTCACTATGTTATAATTAAACTATTAAACACACAAAGCAAAGAAAATATATTGAAAGCAGTTAGACAGAGAAAGCAAGTGACCTGCAAAGGGAAACACATCGTGATCACAGCAGATTACTCGATACAAACTTTAAAAGCCAGAAGGGCTTGGATTGATGTATTCCAAGTTCTGAAAGATGAAAACTGTCAACCAAGATTACTTTATCCTGCAAAGCTATCTATCCAAATTGATGGAGAAATAAGGATATTCCACAACAAAAACAGGCTAAAGGAATTTATGGCAACTAAACCAGCTCTATAGAAAATACTTGAAGGAATCATTCACACTGAAGAGAAAGCAAAGCACACAGCAGAAAATATGAAAAAAATAAACCACACTCAAATAACAGTTAAAACAAGTGAGTAAAGTGAAAACAGGAAGAACTACAAAACAAGAAGAACAGTGAGAATAAATACATATCTTTCAATAATAAATCTTAATATCAATGGCTTCAGTGCCCCAACCAAAAACACAGGCTTTCAGACTTGATTAAAAAGCAGGATCCTACCATCTGTTGCCTCCAGGAAACTCACCTCTCAATAAAAGATAGAAACCTTCTTAGGTTGAAAGATTGGAAAAATGTATTTTGAGCAAATTGACCTAGGAAACAAGAAGGGGTTGCTATCCTAACTTCTGACAGTATAGACTTCACACTAACATTAGTGAGGAAAGGCCCTTTGTTTCCCTTGAGAAACAGATGGTAAGACCCCATTGCTGAAGACATCTCTTGCCTGAGAAAACAAGCTGGTACTGAGCAGAAAACCTTATCCCTGTAGACCAGCCAATGGAAAGCTGGAAAAAAACTGCACTGCATGCAGCCATATGGGAGATAGAAGTCATCAGCAGTGAAAACAGTGGACACTGAAAATTCAACTTTGGCCATACAGGCCCAAGGACCAAATGGGTGCCATTGTGGCATGTCTGCGCTTGGGGAAATCAACTGCTCCGTAACTGGACTGAAGGCCCTCTCTATGGGAGGGAATACATGCCTGGTACTGAAAAAACTAAACAAAATTCTATGGCATGGGAAGTCATGAGCCTTAGGGGTATAAAGCCTGATCTTGTCTGGCTAAATATATATATTATTCCCACCAAGCTGCCCTGAAAGCACTACAGTTAATGTTCATGTTCACATATTAAAGCTACTCTCACTTCTGGTTAGAGAAGCTTCTCTTTTCAGATGGCAATGACCACTGGAATGACCCAAAAGGCAACATAGTGCTGAGAAGAAGGGACGGAGGAGTGTCCAGCACTGCAACATCTCTGTCACACCCTCCAAAGCTCAATGTCCATTGCGGAAGAGGGGGAGGGAAGAATGTAAGAGCCAAAGGAAGGGTACAACTCCTTACAATGCAACTGTCCAGACAGAAATTGGCCTCAATATCCATAACCTCGCAGTGCCTAGCAATACCTTGACAAGACCCTCATAATAGAAGCAAAAGATGATGACATCAAATTAAAAGAGAGACGAATGGAAAGAGGAGAGATATGATAGAGAATGGACTTCTGAAGGGGAATGGGGAAGGGGAGGGAAAGTCATGTTTTCTTTGTGTGTGTAAGAATAGAAGTTGTCAATTAAAAAAAAAAGCCTTACTAAGTTCCTGGTTTTATCTGTATAAGCACAAAAGTTCTAGAGCAAAAGACCAAAAGGCCACTTTGAATTATAGAAATAGAAAATCAAGGCCTTGTAACCAGTTGCCAGACTTGAGCCATTTTATAGATCCTGAGCTCCTAGATTGAAGGGTGGCCAAGTCCGCTTGAGGAAGGACCCTCCCACAATCCCCAAAAGTTTCAATATTAAGCATTGTCCTTTCCTTCTTCTGCAGGACCTGCAGCCTTTTGCTAGGGTAACTATACACTGGGGAAAAGGAAATAATCAACCTTTCAGGGCTTGCTAGACACTGGCTCTAATTTGACATTGATTCCAGGAGACCCCAAACAGCATTGTGGCCCTCCAATTAAAGTAGGTATTTATGGAGGTCAGGTGATCAATGGAGTTTTGGCAAGTGTTAGACTGACTGTGGGTCCAGTGGGTCCCTGAATGCTTCCTGTGGTTATTTCCCCTCTCCCAGAATGCATAATTGGGATAGATATACTTAGTTGTTGGCAGAACCCCCTTACTGGTTCCCTGACTAGTGGAGGGAAGGCTACTATGGTCCAAAAGACCAAATGGAAGCCTTTGGAGCTCCCTCCACCAGGGAAAATAGTGAACCAGAAATAGTATTGCATCCCTGGAGGAATTGCAAAAATTAATGCCACTATAAAGGCCTTGAAGGATGCATGGCTGGTGGTTGCCACCACATCTCCCTTTAACTCGCCTATATGGCCTGTTCAGAAGACAGACGGACCCTGGAGAATGAAAGTGGATTATCAGAAACTTAATCTGGTTGTGACTCCAATTGCAGCTGCTGTGCCAGATGTGGTTTCTTTACTTGAGCAGATTAACACATCTTCTGGTACTTGATATGCAGCTATTGATCTTGTGAATGTCTTCTTCTGCATACCTGTCCATAAAGACCACCAAAGCAATTTGCCTTCAGCTGGCAAGGCCAGCAGAACAGTTTTGCTGTTTTACCTGAAGGTTGTATTAACTCTCCAGCCCTGTGTCATAGCTCAGTTTGCAGGGATCTTGATTACCTGTCCCTTCCACAAGGTGTCACATTGGTCCATTATATCAATGACATTATGCTGATTGGATCAAATGAGCAGGAGTTGGCCACCACTCTGGACTTGCTGGTACAGCATATGTGCATCTGGGGACAGAAATAAATCCATCCAAAATTCAAGGACCTTCCACCTCTGTGCAATTTCTAGCAGTTCAGGGGTATGGGGCATGCAGGGATATTCCTTCTAAGGTGAACGATAAGTTGTTGTACCTGGCCCCTCCTACCACTAAGAAATTAGCACAACTTCTAGTTGGCCTATTTGGATTTTGGAGACAGCAAGACTATTCCTCATTTAGATGTGTTAATCTTTCCCATATACCAAGTGTCTTAGGAAACTATTAATTTTCTGTGGGGGCCAGAACAAGAGAAGATACTTCAACAGTTCCAGGCTTCTGTGCAGGCTGCTCTGCCACTTAGGCATATGACCCAGGAGATCCAATGGTACTTGAGGTATTAGTGGTGGATAGGGATGTCATTTGGAGCCTTTGGCAGACCCCATAGATAAATCACAGTGGAGGTCCTGGGGATTCTGGAGCAAAGCCCTGCCATCATCTGCAGAAAATTATTCTCCCTTTGAGAGAGCTCTTGGCCTGCTATTGGGCCTTAGTGGAAACTGAATGCTTAACAATGGGCCATCGAGTTACTGAGCTGCCCATTATGAGCTGGGTGTTATCTGACCCACCAGGCCATAAAGTTGCAGATGCACAGCAGCAGTCCATCATCAAGTGGAAGTGGTATATCTGTGATTGGGTTCAAGCAGGTCTTGAAGGCAAAGTACATGACAAGGCTGCACAAATGCTTGTAGTTGCTACTCCTCTTAAAAGCCTTCTCTACCCAAAAATGCACCATGGCATCATGGGGTGTGCCCTATGATCAACTGACTGAGGAGGAGAAGATTAGAGCATTAGAGATTTCAGCACGTTATGTGCTCACCTGCCAGAAGTGGACAGCTACAGCATGACAGCCCCTTTCTGGGACAACTCTGAAGGACTGTGGTGAAGGGACATCTTCCCAGTGGGCAGAACTATGGGCAGTACACATGGTTGTGCAATTTGCTTGAAAGGAAAAATGGACAGATGTGTGGTTATACACTGATTCATGGACTGTGGGTAATGGTTTGGCAGTATGGTCTGGGACTCGTTAGGAGCCCAACTGGAAAAAATGGTGAGAAGGACATTTGGGGAAGGAGTATGTGCATAGAGATCTATGAATGGGCAAGGGATAAAAAGATGCTTGTGTCCCATGTTAATGCACATCAGAAGGTGATCTCATCAGAGGATGACTTTAATAATCATGTAGATAAGCTGACCCATTCTGTGTGGACAGTGGTCAACCTCTTTCCTCAGCCACCCCTGTCATTGCCCAATGGGCCCATGAACAAAGTGGCCATGGTGGCAGGGATTCATGTTATGCATGGGCCCAACAACATGGACTTCCACTAACTAAGACCATACCAATATTAAGGTTAGATCACTAGCTAACTTTGTTGAATTTATATTTGACCTATTATATTAGAGACTAAGCCTTCCTCAAGGAACCTTGCTTTGTGTTGGGGGGAAGATTTTGCATTACCACTTGTATGTGGGATAGTTATACCATGTTAGGTGGAATTATGAGCTTGTTACTGTTTTCATTTGGAAATTAAGTGTGATGTAAGGAGATATGGTTAGGTATCAAGTTGACAAGGGATGGACATGTGATGGTTAAGGTGTTGTCAACTTGATCTATTTAGTAATCCACAGAAATCCCTTTCATGTGGGTTTCTGAGTTTGCTTCCAGAAAGGAGTAACTGAAGGATGAAGTCCTTACCTCAAAGTGATCCCTTCCCCCAGAGCTGATGGCCCTCTCAGATGGGAACTGTATAAAGGAAGCTCTGGGTGAAAAGAGCCCCTTCCTTCCATGTGGCTGATGGAGCTGCTTGCTGCCTTCCAGTGTGGATTGAAGACAAGTGTCAACTGAATACCCATGTGGAATGAAAACCAGCAGCTCCACAGAAACTCTATAGACCTTCAGTGCTGGATGGGGACTGCTGAGGCATCTGGCCATGTGGACTGAGCAGCTGCCAGGTTCCTTGACTCTCGGTCCTGTAACTGTGATTGGACTACTGTAAGCTAAACCAATAAATTCCTTTTTTTAAAAATATAATTCATCCTAGCAGTTCTGTTCTTCTAGAGAAACCTGACTAATATAGAATGCATGTGCAGTTCTGTTCATAGTGGCAAGAGTCCCTGGCCCTCTCTCGCTTTCTCTCTCCTCACAAATAAATAAATCATTTTTTAAAATGTTTCATTATAAGATAACATTTGAGCATCTTTAATAATGCATTTTGACTCTGTGCACATTTTCAAAATAATTTTTTTTTTGGTGTTTTGAAGTAGGGTTTCACTCTAGCTCAGGCTGACCTGAATTCACTATGTAGTCTCAAGGTGGCCTTGAACTCACAGTGATCCTCCTACCTCTGCCTCCCAAGTGCTGGGATTAAAAGCATGCACCACCACACCCGGCAAAAATAATTTTTACGAAAACCTCTTTCTGAATATGAGTGCTGTGTGAATCAGCATGCAAGGCAAATTACTACCACTATGGTTATAAGCCAAGTCTCCTTTGTTCTTGTTTTCACTTCATAAATAAAATAGACATGAAGACTACAAAGGAAGAAGAAATGAAGACTTTATTACATGGCAGTACAACTCAACCAGAACATTGAATGTCTGAACTCCTACATTAGATGAGATTAAGTTCCCAATTGAATAGACTTTAATGACAATTGTGACCTCCAGGATTTCAGTGGTATCAGTTATCAACCTAAAGTTGGCAAAGGTGGAAGGTACAGCTCAGAATCATGACAGGTCTCAGGATACCCATCAACAGGTGTTGTTATATCCTTGGTGGGACTTGGAGTATGAGGAAAGCATGGTCTGTTAAAATTGGGAGCTAGGAACTACTAGTGGATAAGTGGATTTGTTCCATTGAATCAGGAGCTAGTACTGCCAGAGCAAATGTGGGTCCCAGTATAGTAGGTCCTAAAAGGTCTGGTTAGTATATAAATCCAGGTAGATAGATCTTGGCCACAAGGGAAGTTCTGGATCTGCAAAGTCAGGAGCAAGTCGAGCACCCTGAACACAAAGAGCTCTGGGAACTCTTGGGGGAAGATGTGTGCCCAGGACACCAAGAACAAATGGCAGGAAGTAGCCCTTAGAAGAAAGAAGTGGTTTAGCAGTACCAGTACAAGTATCTGCATGCATATTACACTCAAGGTAGGTTCTGTGCACAAGTCTTATTTCCTTTCAGCATCTTGTAAGTCAGATGAGAGGACTGACAAGTCAGTACAGTGAGGCTGTGCCCAAACCCAGGTGGATTGTGTGGGTGAATGCATATCTTTAAGGTGAAAATCAAGGTCACAAATTAAGAGTCAGCCAATCTAGAAGAAGAACATGTGGTCCAGCAAAAGATGGTTGCTCTGTTTGTCTTGTTTTTGTGATAATTTAATTCTACAGATGCTAGAATTGTACAAATCCAATCAGAAAGCAGTTAGATACTCTCATAACAGTCATGCCACTATTATACCTATGGGCACATCATGACTGAAAGGTCAACGGTGGAGGACACAGATGGGTAGGGCTGGTGATAACGTACTCTATCGAATGCTTGCACAGAACCTTCTTTCAAAAAGACAACTAGTTAGTAGGGATGAAGATTTGAACCCAATTCCATGTTCAATTCTTTACATATTAGAATGTAGGATGTGCAAAACTAGAGACATATGAACAAGTCATTTGGAAGCCTACTACTTGATGAGCCCCTTTAAATTATGAATTTTAAAATAAGAATTTGTTTTAAGGGTCATGTCCTGGCTTGATAAAGCTGCTTCTAGATGCCATATATTATTAATTGAAAACTTCTGGGCTGGAGAGATCACTTACTGGTGAAGGCTTTTGCTTGCAAAACCCTAACCACACTAGTTTGATTCTCCAGTACCCACATAAAGCCAGATGCACAAAGTGTCTCAAACATCTGGAATTAGTTTACAGTGTCTAGAGCCTCCTATGCATCCATTCTCTCACTTTTCCTCTCTTGTTTCTTGATTTTATGGTATTTTAGGATGCTATATGTACTAATTTTAGTTGTTCATAAGATAAATAACAGGTTATTAAGCTAAAGTCTCCTATCACTATTGTAAGATTCTATACATTCACATGTGAAAAAAATATGAGATTCAAATAACTAATAGCATGTGAATGCTATTTAAATCCAAATGATTATAGTACTAAGCCCCCTAGAGATTTGTTCAAAAAGTGTCACATCTAAACACTATGTATCACTTATGGCTATTTTCACACTATAGCAGCAGAGTGTCATAGCAGCCTCAGAGATCATGTGATTATAAATCTGACCCATTACAAATAAATATGCCATACTTAATTTACACTAAATTTGCAAGTAGCTGCAATAAAGTAACAGTTATTTTCCTAGTTGCCTAATCAAATAAGAGCCACAGTCCAATAAATTCAAATCACATAAACTAAATATAGACACTCTAACATTATGATGTTGATTTGGTGGACTAAAATAATCATATCCATGTTTTTGGAGGAAGGATCAGGCAGTTTAATTGCTTTGAGTGAGCAGAGAATCAGTTGGGGAAGAAGAAATATTTCTGGAGGGGTATCAATGTAGCTAAGGTCCCTGAAATGTGCACTCAGTCACCAACAAGATGAGAATTGTGTTGTGTGTAGTTTAGCAAATTTTAAATGACTAAATATAATATTGCATACCTCTTGTACAGAACAATGCGTTACACTATTTACTTTGAGACTTTATCTATTAATGTTTCTTTTTACTATTTTATCATAGTTTGGTGGATGTAGTCCCTAATCTTACTCATAAAAGAAAAGCAGCCTACCTCAAATCTATACACAGTTTTATAAACCAGAAATGGATAAATGTTTAAATCTTTTTTATTAGTTTTGCTTGAATGAGATAGAATTCTGGGTGTCACACCAGCTAACAACAATCATAAGTAAAACTACTAGGAGGACATGGTGGTTCTAGTCTTTAGTCCCAGCACTTGGGAGGCAGAGGTAGGAGGATCACCATGAGTTTGAGGCCACCCTTAGAATACATAGTGAATTCCAGATCAGCCTGGGCTAGAGGGATGCACTACTTCAAAAAAACAGAAACAAACAAACAAACACACAAAAAAACCTTCTGAAGGTCTGTCCCACTGTCCACTATTATTTACACTTCTCTAAATAGGACATTCCAAATTGTATTATCCAGAAAGACATTTAGGCTTGATTTCAGTTCCTGTTTCATGAGAACAAAATACTGATATATTCCTTCAGGAAAGTCAAAGAAGAACATTAGGGAGAAAAACAAGGTGATATGGTAAACCATCATCTTAGTTTTACCAGGAAGCTGACATTAATGCCAAGACTTATCTCTTCCTCTTGGATTATTTCTCATCCCTGGCTAAGCCTTCATTGACCATAAACAACACTTTCTGCCATAGAAGTTCTGCAGGCACTCTCTGTATTTTCCCTTCACAAACTCATCAAATGACTATTGATTTAAACAATTTGTTAAAAACCAAATAAGACTTGTACACATGAGCAAATATCTTACCACTTTTTATTATTTATTGCTGCTGTTAGTGTAAGGTTTTTCAGGATATGAAATAAATCAATACATATGAAAGTTAAAAATTAAAAAATCAGTTGGTTGAAGAATATGTTTTCTTTAAATCCCTCTGAAGGAATTTCTACTGGGTCTTTAATAAAATGAGTGTAGCACTTGGGGAAAAGATGCAACCTAGCAACCCTGCACTGGAGGCCAAGACAGATAAGACCTCCACTATCACCATGGCCTTCCCCTTGGAGGAAGGTGACCCAGACTGCAGAACACCAGCATGCTGAAGGTCAGGACCTTTGCTTCATTGGGAATGTGTCAGGCAGGTTTCTAACAGGAAAGCCATAGTGAAGCTCCCTACAGACAGAATCCCAGGTATCCCAGGACACAGTAGAAGGCAGTAGCTGAGCCTTGTTGCACACAATGATGACAGACCCCTGTTCTGAGTGTGCATCAGTGTCAACAAAGGGAGGGATGTTCCCCAGCCAGATTCCACAGAGAACAAGTTGGATCAAGGTACAGATGGGAATGACTTCAAGTTAGGTTGTCCTGAGACCAGCAGCCCTCATCTTTCTCTTCCTGGAGCAGTGGACCTTGAAGGCCAGAATCATGGTAATTGTTTTGGCCAAGATGGTGGACACAGCCACAGGAATGAGAACTGCAAACGTGGATCTGCTGCAGGATGCACTTGGCTGTGTTGGGATGTCAATGAAGAGTAATGAACAGAAAACAAAACTTGAGAAGATGAGCAG
>JAEOAD010000630.1:0-17847 GCA_036365145.1 Orientallactaga sibirica | reverse complement strand
TTTTTCCCAATAATCATCTGAAGCTTCTGGAAGGATGCCAGGGTACACTTGATACAATATCACAAAATTTGAGGGAAAAATTCATATCTACAGAAAGAGACAGACAGACATAGACAGAGATAGACAAAGAGATTAGAGAGAAGAACTCTAGAAAATATCTATAGGTGACATAAGGGACAGGTAGTGGCACCCTTATATACAATGCAAGAAAATGTGCCCTTAATACTGTATTTTTGCTTCACCCCTTCTTATGCCCATGTAGTCCTTCTTCTTCTCTGATGTCTTATGTGTAGCAATGAAGAAAATTGAAATCATGTCATTCTTAGGAAAATGGGTGTAACTGCAAATCATTAGATAAGAGAAATAAACCACTCTTAGAAAGACACAAGCTGCATGTTTTCTCTAATATGTAGAACTTACATTAAAAAGTGTGTGTGTGTGTGTGTGTGTGTGTGTGTGTGTGTTTGTGTGTGTGTGTGTCAAGTATAAAGGGAATTATGAGAGGAAAGGGTCATCTTATAGTAGAGGGTAAATAGAGATGATAATGAAGTACATGTGATACAGTTTAAGGGGGAATAACTGGGAGAAGTTAAGAAACAAGCTGGTGGGGCAATGGGCCCTGGGAGGTCAGGTGACAGGGAAACCAATGAGAACAAAGTATAATGACATACATATATGAAGGTGTCACGATTAAGCCCATTACTTTGTATGCTAATCTAATAACTAAATAAAAGAATATAAAGATAATTATTTAAACAGTCCTCAAATATTTTCAACTCAGTGTTCCTTTATAGAAATAAAAGTAATTGAAGAGTCCAGAAAATTTGCTGATGTGGACTGAGCATACTATGACAATCTGTATGTCTTCTTTCCTTTTGGGTTCTTCTCTAAAAGGAAAAACAAAGAAAGTCCTTGCCTAAATCAATGCTGCTATGATTCACTTTTCTTACCTTTCCTTCTTGTAGTTTCCTAGTGTTAGGTTTCATATTCTTTTATCCATTTCAGGTTGGTTTTGTACACATAGGATAAGGATTTAATTAACTTATTTTTCAGGTTACAATCTAATTTTTTCAATGCCAGTTATTGAAGAGAACTTTATTTTCCTACTGTGTATTTATGGCTCTTTTATGAGAATTAGTTCCTCCATTAAGCATGTAGATTTATTTGTGCATTTTATATTCTTTTGTATGTGTGTGTGTGCATGTGTTTGTGATTTTCTTCTAACTCCAAGATATTTTGCTTATTAACATGTTGTTCTCTGTATAGAAGTCAAGTAGTATAATGTATACAGTTACTGTGTTCCCACCCCAAAATTACTATAGCTATTCAAGGTACTTTGTAGTTCCACGTAAATTGTAGCATTTATTTTTCTTTTTACACTCTATACTCCATTATAGGGGCCTGAACCTAGTTGATCCAAGGATCTTGCCCAAGTTGGCAAGGGCTCCATACTGAGTTATATCCCTAATACTCTTTTAAAAAATATTTTATTTTTATTTATTTATTTATTTGAGAGAGGTAAAGAGGCAGAGAGTGAGAGAGAAAATGGGCATGCCACGGCATTCTTAAAAATGCAAGTGGAGTAGACAATAAATTGCTCACCATAAAAGTGACAATTATATATAACTATGTATTTTCTAGCAAAATTGAACAATGCATAGATTTCATAGCATCGTGTACACAATCTGTCCATATGTTCTTTAAATTTCTTCACTGCCCAAGGTACTGGATCACATTAGGACATTTTCATTTCATTTCATTTCATTTCATTTCATTTCATTTCATTTCATTTCCATTTTCATACAAGGATACGATGTACTCTGAACACATTCTCTCCCCATCCACCTTTCCTTTACTCAATCACTTCCCCTGACCTCACATAGGCCTTTTCACCCCCATTAATCTGTTCTTCTACTTAACATATTTACAATACCATCCTATTAAGTCCCCTGACTCCCTTTCTATTTCCTTTACATACCCTTTTAGCTTACTGCTCTGCTATTGAGTTTAATTCCTACTCACATAGAAGTTCAATCATTTGAAGTTAGGCTAAACACATGTTGGACTGTATTGGATCTGACTCCTGGTCTTATAGTTTACATATTCTCTTCTCTTCTTTATCCATTCTACCAGAGAGATTTTCTACACAGTTTTTTTTTTAATTTCACTGACTGTGTTCTTCATTGCTAGCATTTCTGACTGGTTTTACTTTATAATTTCTATTTCTTAATTTATGTCTGGTATTATCCTCTTTATTTCATTAAATTGGTTTCCTGTGACTTCTTTGATTCCTTTGATTTCCTCTTTGAATTCTTTGAACATATTTATAATCATTCTTTTGAAATCTATCTCAGGAATTTTCTGTAAATCAGTCTCACTGAAGGCCATTTCTAATGCATTAATACTTTTGCTGTATTATATTTTCTTGATTTTTTTGTGTTTCTTGTATTATAATGTAGAGATTTTTGCATCTTGGATTAATTTAATGCCTAGGTTTTCAAATTATCTGCAGTATTATTAGATGTATCAGTCAACCTGATTTTATATATCTTCAGGGTAGGAGCTTAAGATGCTAGGTGTGGCTCTTAAGACTCTCAGAGTAACCACAAAGTGATGTTGGGTTTGCCTGCTATGAGAGTATTCAAGTAAGCTGAGTGGAACAAAATACAAATTCTGAAAATTTAACTAAACAATGTACCCATTCAATGAAAAAAAAACACAGAGTATTTATGCAACAGTAGGTATTATGACAAACAGATCCTCTAACAAAGTAACAGTCCCTAAGGATGTGAGTTGCCCCACACCCTTAATCATGTCAACTGGAAGGCTAAGATTCCTGGTCTGTAGAGGGTTTGAAGGTCAGCTTGTGACTGAGTGAGACTCTTCCCCAATGAATGCCAGAAGAGGAAACAAAGGCACTGTAAATCAGGATGCGCCATCAACATGCTGAAAACATAGCTTATTTTATAAGGGCAAATCCGACCATCCATCAGATTTACTGTATAATTTCCCCTGTCATGGATGCACATTAGCACTTCTGCTGCAAGCCTATATACCAGGCTTCCTTGGCAGGTACTGACTTGATGTAATCCCAATTACTTTTTGGAACAGCTTTTGTCTCAGCTGCTTGGGTCCCTCTTTTCTGTGCTGTGGGCTCCGGTATGTTGGCTGGTTCAGTCGCTGCTCTGATTGCCTGTGCTGGGTGCTGTAAGTTCCTTTCCCCAGGTCCCTGATGCTGCTGGTGCTTGTGCTGGTGGTGAGGGAGTGGAGGCTGTGGATGGTGGTTGAAGTCCTCCTGGTGATCCTTGTGATCATCTTCCTCACAAGCTGCTCTGCTGGTCTCTGCTGTCTTCCTTCCATGTTTCTTGAGTTTTCAAGGGGGCCTGTGTGAGTTCAAAATCCCCTCTCCTGGCTTTTCCTTAGCCTGTCGGCTGTGGCCACATGGAACTTGTGCCACTGCTGATGGTGCCACTTCTGCCTGCTTCTGTGGGTTCTATAAGCTCTGGGTCTCTCCTACTTCTTTGCTGTGGTTAATAATTTATTATACAGCTCACTTTTTGGTAGAAAAATGTATTCTGCTTTTTTTGGCTTTTCTCCCCAGGCTGTTTTGGTGTGGTTCCTATGCCACCATCTTGACCAGAAGTCCTCTCCTTTTATTTTTGCTTGGCCAAACAAATACTTGCTGTCTTCCACATGGCACTCACATGAGGTCCCTTGAATTTAGTCAGATATCACCCAGGTGCAGTAACTCTGAGAATGTCTGTCAGTCAACTCACTAAACACAAGACCCCAAAGTTTATTTTGTTGTTGTTGAATCAATGAACAAAAAAAGGATGAGGCAGCCATATTTCTGGCTCTACCCCTTGAGCTAATCCATACCCTTATGGTTTTATTGACCATTTAAAAGCCATGCTCCACGTAGCTGCTGGACACTCTTAAAAACTGTGACACAGTGACATGAAATAAACTAGTATTAGAAAAACTACACAAAGGGAATTTCTTCTACACAAGGGGAATACAAAGGCAACAATGCCTTTAAAAATACAGCATTAGGGCTGGAGAGATGGCTTAGTGGTTAAGGCGCCTGTCTCCTAAGCCTAAGAGCGTCAGTTCCAATCTCCAGGTCCCACGTTTAGCCAGATGCAAAGTGATGCAAGGGTGCAATGCTGCACTTGACCACAAGGGGGCACACGCATCTGGATTTCATTCACAGCAGCTGAGAGGCTGCTGGCATGCCCATCTCTATCTGTCTTCTTCTCCCTCTCTCTCTGTCTTTCTCCAAATAAATAAATAAATAAATAATACAGTACTAAATATTGAATTAAAAATAAACATCAGTAGACCACTCACCATATGTTTTCCTCAATAACAGAGACTAAGACAATGCTGAGAACTTATTGTATTAGATATAACAAGAGAGAAGACAGCACTCAATTTGAAATACTGTATTGCTCGCTAAGATTCTTGTTTTCCTTTTAAAAATACATGTAAAACAACTAGGGGTAGTGAACAAGCAGGCTTTGTTTAATCACAGAGACCTGATGGATCATGCAAAGTCAATTCAATGAGAAAGGAATAATGTCATTCCACACCAGTGAATGCCCCCACTCACAGGCCCAGAGCTCTGCTGAAAGGTACATTACCTTCTACTGAAGCTTCAAGCCATAGAATGCCCAGGAACATGTTGTGTCCTTCTTCTTTGGGTCAGCCACACACCACCTCAGGGAGGAAGATACCACCTAACACAGGCTTCTCACTGGCAGGTTGCATGTGTTGGCAGTCTTCTCATGAGCAAAACTTCTACGGATTATGGAGGCACTAGAATGCCAGTTTCAATCTTTCACCTGTATCTAATGCTGCATTTAAAGGCAAGACATGAAGCCATGGAAATTGAAGGAAGTTCAGAATCTGAGGCCCTGCTAGGCTCCATTCATGCAGGTGAGGTCCTTTGTTCCCAATAGCAAGATAATGAAGGACCTTTAACCAAGTTGGCAGATCATAATGCTACTGAGTGTCACTGTGATTATGCTGGGGAGATAGAATATTTAGCTGTTATGCCTAACATACTGAATATTCCTCTGTATGTTGTGAAGATTTTTCAAGAAAAAAGGTTCAAGATTCTGAGCAAGAGATTTTCAATTATTCTGGAGAAGACAATCAAAATAGTTTTAGGAGAAATCTCAGTGACAACAAAGGATAAAATTATTTCTTGCTCTTATTAAATACATTAAACATAAATGCTTCACTCTATGTGGCCATGCAAGGACCCATGTAATTGGAAACTTGGTCATGAGTTAGATATGACTTTCTATGGTAACCTCATCCTGATCATGTCTGAGCTACTAAGAGGAGACAGAGTGTCTAGCTAGTACTTTTTAATTTTTTAAATAAAATTTTATTTTAGTTTTCCCTTTTTAAAAATTTTATTTATTCATTTATTTTTATTGACAACTTCCATAGTTGTAAACAATAACCCATGGTAATTCCCACCCTCCCCCACTTCCCCTTTGAAACTCTACCCTTCACCATGTCCTCTCCATCTCTCAATCTCTCTTTTATTCTAATATCATTATCTTTTCCTCCTTTGTGAAGGGCTTGTGCAGGTAGTAACAGGCACTGTGAGGTCATGGATATCCAGGCCATTTTGTGTCAAGAGGAGCACATTTTAAGGAGTCCTACCATTCCTTTGGTTCCTTCTGCCACCTCTCCCAAAATGGACACTGAGCCTGGGAAGTTGTGATAGAGATGTTTCAGGTTTGAGCACTCATCTGTCACTTCTTCTCAGCATTATGGTGCCTTCTAAGTCATCCCAAGGTCACTGCCATCTGAAAAGAGAAGTTTCTCTAACCAAAAGTGAAAGTAGCATTAATATATGGGTATGAACATTAAGAGAAGTGCTTACTGAGCAAATTGGTGAACATAATACATACATTGAGCCAGACACCAACAGACATTACACCCCTAGGGCTCATAACTACCCCTGTTGTAGGTTTTTAGTATCAGGGAGCTATTCCGTCACATGGAGCAGACCTTCAGTCCAATTAGAGAGTGGTTGGTTTTCCCCATAAGAGACATGCCACTCTTTCACCTGTTGGCTCATTTGGCCTGCCTGGAGAAATTTAAGGCTTATAGTGTTTGCTGTCAAGCATCACCACTGGTGATTTCTCTCTCTCCCATTGAACTGCATTCACCATATCTTTTTCCAGCTTTCTGTCATTCAGTCTACATGGAGGAGGTTTACAGTTCAGCTCCTGCAGGATTTCTCAGTGACATTGCAGCCCAAGTATGTGGAGGCTTCAGCAATAGGATCTTACCATCTATTACTGGGAAACCAGGAGTCTTGGAAATGGCCTGTAAATTCATGACCTCCCTAGCCAACAATTCACTGGAAGGTATCCCATACCTGGCACTGAAAATTTTCTAATCACAATATATGGCTCCTGAGTGTTCCATTGTCCAAAAATGTAGGTTACCATATGACTTACTTATATCCTCTTAGATTTTGATTAGCCCTCCCTCCACCTTTCCTTTACAAAATCTCTTCTCCTGACCTCACTTAGGCTTTTTACTCCCATTAATCTGTTCTTCTACTTACATATATACAATAACATCCTATTAAGTCCCTCCTCCCTCCCTTTCTATCCCCTTATATCCCCTTTCTAGATTATTGGCCTCTGCTACTGAGTTTGATTCCTACTCACATAGAATTACAATCATTTGTAGTAGCTAGGATCTACATGTAAGAGAGAATATGTGATGTTTGGCTTTCTGGGCCTGGGTTACCTTTCTAAGTATAATCTTTCCCAGATGTATTCATTTTCCTGCAAATTTCATAATTTCAAAAAAAGTTTTAGGGTTATACTCATATCCCCTCATGCCTGCTTCCATTCTTTTGAGGTACCTCCTCAGTGCGGTTACTGGTATTCACTATGGAGTCTTGAGGGCCTCACTTGGTGTCTGTGGTTGGAGACTGTGCCTTTGGATAATCCTCTCTACTCTTTGACTCTTAGAATATTTCAACTTCTTCTTGTTCAATGTTCCCTGAGCCCCAATGAACATGTTAGCAGTCTGATTTAGTGTTCAGTTCTATGCAGCTTCCAGGTTTCTACTTTGATGCATAATGAGGTACCACCATGTCTGTAGTCATTTCCCTGGAAATGGTTGTTGGGCTAGCATTGACAGCAGGACTCACGTCACTGCTTCCTCTACAATATCTCCTGGGACCCGGCAAATGTGGTAGAATTGACCCATCTTGTGATAGGTAGTTGGCTATCTTTTCTTGTCATATAGATGTATCTTGGATCTCCCTAGTATTCTGTGCCATCTGTAAATAAAACAGATTTTCCAACCAAGAGTGAAAGCACTCTGAATTAAAGGGTATAAACATGGTTATTTGAAGGATTAAAATATTTTATTTTATTTATTTATGACCAATAAAAGGCTTTCCTCTCAGCTCTAGTGTGATCACTCAATGTCCTGTGATCACAGAATGTATGTAGCTGGTCTGGGATGCACATGAATTCTGTCTTCTAGTATTTATGAATTAGGGGACATGTTTAATTGTTGCAGCAGTTACCTTCTCTTTGCTGAAAGAAAACATCCAACCAGAAATAGCATATGAGAGCCAGGCGTGGTGGTGCATGCCTTTAATCCCAGCACTCGGGAGGTAGATGTAGGAGGATCGCCATGAGTTCAAGGCCACCCTGAGACTACATTCCAGGTCAGCCTGACCTAGAGACCCAACCTCAAAAAAAAAAAAAAAATAGCATATGAAATAAAAGGGTTATGGAAGAAAAGGGTTTAATTCCAGCTTACAGTTTCAGGGCAATTTCATCATGGTGAGGAAAGCAAGGCAAGAGTGGACAACTGGGCATCACAGCTCCACAGAGGTTTTGGAGGAAGTAGAAAGAGTGAGATCATTAGCACTGGCAAGTGTGACTGGATGATAAAAATCTCAAGTGCATCCCAAGTGATATGCCTCCTTCTGCAAATCTCTACCAGCTTGCTATTATATATGCTGCTTAATTACAAACACGTGAGACCAGGGGCACTTTTAACATTCAAACCACTACAATTATTGTGATAAACTTCTCTATTAGAATATGGGAGTGGAAACTTTAAGATGTAATTTTGATGAAGTAGCTTCTTCTAAACATAATCCAATTAGCTCAAAATCAACCATATATTTCTACCTTTACATAAAAAATCAACCAATAGAATACTTAGTTGAGCTAAAGAAGAATTGTTTGCATCTTTGGTGGCTCCAGGACCATCTCCACTACAACACCAAAGTTCTGTTTGAAGATGATATTCAAGATGACTAAATCAGGGACTGGAAAGATGACTTAGTGGTTAATGTGCTTGCCTGTAAAGCCTAATGAACCTGGTTCAATTCCCCAGTGCACACAAAAAGCCAGATGCACAAAGTGGTACATTCATCTGGCATTTGTTTGCAGTGGCTAGAGTCCATAACACACCCATCGCCTCTGTATCTTTCTCTCTCTCTTTTCTCTGCTGCACTGTGCTTAAAAATAAATAAATAATAAAAATGTGTTCAAAAAAGATGACTAAAGCAGTATTTTTCAGAGGTCCAACTCAAAAATCAAGATACTCAAAATAATTAGCTTTGATTATCCAAAAATTCTTTTCTATGAAGTGTTACTTTTGGGATAAAATAATTCCCACATCAAAAGATCAAAAAGCACATATATAAACACTGAGAAAGTGAAGAAAATGCCAGAATCTATTAATTATAGAGCATGAATAATTTTAATTAATTTATTAGAGTGTGTGGTTTTTCGTTAGTTTTTTTGAGGTATGGTCTCAGTCTAGCCCAGGCAGACCCGGAACTCACTATGTAGTATCAGGGTGGCCTTGAAATCATGATGATCCTCCTACCTCTACCTTCCAAGTGTTGGAATTAAAGGTGTGTGCCACAACATATGGCTGGAGTGTGTGATTTTTAGAACATATATTTTGTGAGGTAATATATAAAACCTACATAAATCTTACAGCAGCTCTAGTCAAGAATTCACAGTGAAAATCCCAGGTCCTAACCTAGTGCTCAAACTATGTTGAATTATTTATAAAATCTCGGGTTTATCCCTATTGGACACTTATAATCTATATTATACTAATTCTATAGTACTAATTTTACTAGTATCTTGTGCTAAAGTTTATGCTGAAATTAGGCACACTATCAAAGTAAATGTAGGAGATTTGTATTATAGTAAGTAATAATGTTATCATTACTAGCTTGGAGGAAATGCTGTTTATTTGAGTATTATTCATGGGGACTTCTTTTTCTTAGAGAGGCTGTAGAGCCAGCATTCAGCACAGCTTGCCTGACTGTTGTGAACTCTGAGTTAATGGACCTTGAGTGAAACTTTAATCTACAAATTACTTTCCACCCCAGAACAAGATGAATGCCGTGTTAGTTGCATATATATACAACATTTGAAGTTGAGGATCTGAGTTCAGCTAATTGCTTGAAAAATGTACCCATCCAGCCTACACCAAAAAATATCATTGGTGACAACAGCCATAAGTCTAGTTTTGTGCATTTTAAGCTTTTGGATATCATATTATTACAAGAGAAAACATCATAAATACAAGATTAGACATCAGCAAAAAGAACAAACACAGGGACGGTCGGTTAAATCAGTCTCATGTGGAAAACAGGTGTGTATCTGACGGAGACTGAAAAAATTCTAGAATTAGTAAGATAAATTCAAGGAATAATCAAACATTGAATGCATTCTTTTTTTGAGAGAGAGACACAGAGAGAGACAGACAGAGAGAGAGGTAGAGGGAGACAGAGAATGGGCACGCCACTAGTCTATCAGCTGCTGTGAACGAAATCCAAATGTATGCACCCCCTTATGGGCAAGTGCAGCATTGCACCCTTGCATCACTGCATCTGGCTAAACATGGGACCTGGAGATTGGAACTGGGTTCTTAGGCTTAGCAGGCAGGCGCCTTAACTACTAAGCCATCTCTCTAGCCCTGAATCTATTCTTGAATAGCTACAAAACAGAAACGCAGCCACAGCAGAGCGGACATGTTGTTTCTATGCCAACTACACATTAAAAGATGGGAATGTTTCTTCTGATAGCATTGGATTAAAATTAGAAATTAAGCCAGGCATGGTGGTGCATGCCTTTAATCCCAGCACTCAGGAGGCAGAGGTAGGAGAACTGCTGTGAGCTTGAGGCCACCCTGAGACTATATAGTTAATTCCAGGTGAACCTGGGCCAGAGTGAGACCCTACCTCAAAAAAAGAGAAAAAGAAACAAAAACTAATAACTGGGGGAAATTTTTAAATATATACATATGTGAAAATTAAGTACAAAAAGTAAAATACTACCATTATTCAAAGTAGAAACTATAACACATTCTCAAGTCTTTATCCCATTTTGAGTTTTAATTATACATGTGTAAAGTAAGTGTCAAGGTCCATTTGTCTGTTGGTAGACATCCAGTTTGCCCAACATTACTTACTAAGGAGACTGCTATTCATGTAAATGAGATTAAAAACACTTGTGATGAGTGAAGTTTTTTTAAAAAAAAATAAATAATTCAGGTCATTTAGCAAAATCAGTACTCAAAGGAAAAGTTGTAGTTATCAGCACCTAAAGTCCACAGCCTAATTTTCCATATTAATAAGTTAGAAATGATAAGCAAACTAAGGCAAAAACCAGCAGAAAGAGGAAAAAGTGGAAATTAGCATCGATAATTAAAAATAGAGGAAAAATAAATTTAAAAGTTTGGTCTTGTCCTTGAAAAAAAATGATGAAAATAAGCATTTTTATTGAGTAACCAAGAAAAGGATAAATATTCAAATTACAAAAATAAGAAAGAAGGCTGGGGAGATGGCTTCAAGAAGGAAAAGTAGTCATTACCATTTACTTTACAGAAACAAAAATGGTCATGAAGGACAACTTATGACAAGAAATTAGGTAACCTACATGAAATTATAATCCTTACAACCACAAAATAACATAAAGTAATATAGAAAGAACTACAAACCCAAGAAAAATTTATACTAAGTAAAAATATTAGATTGGTTGAAAGACTCCCACGAAACAGTGCAGGGCTACACAGTCGGGCTTAGTGGCACACGGCTTTAATCCCAGCACTTAAGAGGAAGATACAGGAGGATAACCATGAGTTTGCAGCCAGCCTGAGACTACACAGTGAATTCCAAGTCAGCCTGCAGTAGAGTGAGACCCTACCTCAAAATATATATATAAAGGGCTACAAGGACTTAATGCTAAATTCTGTTCACATTTAAGAAGAATTGACAGTCCTTTATAAAAATCACCAAATAATAAAAGGAGCATTTCCCCATCATTTTGTTTATACAGCACAGGAAAAAAGAACTATTGGCCAATGATCCAAATTAATAAACAGAGAAAAGAAACAAACCTCTGATACAGAATTCCAAATAAATTTGTACATGCTCCACTCTGAAGGAGGAGGCCATGACTCCACATTATTCATATCTGGGGTTCACACAGTGGCTCCCTTTTAAAGATGGCAGTGTGGAAAGGGGAGAGAGAGTGCTTTAGAGTGGGAAATCCCTAATAGCAACACTTTAGTCTGGTGTCTGAATCACATTCACTACATGCACCTTTGATGTGCAGCTAATGGCATTTTACCTCTGTGGTCCTCCCCAAAATCCATTATTCCTCTCTACCCTTGAGGGAAAATGTCAAATTCCAAACAAACATTATCATGCAATACTCAAGAGTAGTGCTCCTGTCAAGACTAATAATACAAAGAAAATCTGAGAAAGAGCCACATCCCAGAGAAGCTGACCAAAATAACCATCAAATGTCACATGTGGTTCTAGATCTTGGAATAAAGGATCTTAGATAAAAATGAGGGAAATCTGGGCAACTGTGGATTTTATTTTCTACTAAGAACCTTGAGTAAATCTAATTTAATTAATTTAGGAATGTTTAAGTGTTCTGCATTAGTGTCAAATATAATAGGTATTCTTTGTGCAAGGTGCATATAGGAGTTTCTCCTATTAGCTACTCAATTTTTTCTCAATATATATTTGTTTTTTTTTTTTTTTTTTTTTACAAAATCAAAGACTTAATGAAATCAATTTATACATTTTTGAAACTGGGTAAAATAGTCACCTAATGTTATATTTCTTCACATATACTTGACTGTAATATTTTTGTTGTTTATTGAGGTAGGCTCTTGCAGTAGCCTAGACTGATCTGGAAGTCACTATTTGTCACAGGCTAGCCTTGAAGTCACAATGATCCTCCTACCTGTGCATCCCAAGTTCTGGGTCTGAAGGTGTATATCACCACACCTGACATTAATAACATTTTTAGAAATAGAAAAAAATATATATTTTGGCAAATATGGGAACAGATTGGAACCTTCCTGCATTTCTGTTGGGAAAGTTCTATGAGGAACACAAGAACTTAAACATAATTTCCCACGACCCAGATATTCCCCTTTAAAATATATACCTAAATGGGGGCTGGAGAGATGGCTTAGAAGGTTAAAGCGCCTGCCTCCTAAGGCTGAGAACAATGGTTCCAATCTCCAGCGGTTCCAAACTCCAGGTCCTACATTTAACCAGATGCAAAGTGATGCAAGCAAGGGTGAAATGATGCACTTCACCACAAGGGGGCGCACGCACCTGGATTTCATTTGCAGCAGCTGAGAGGCTGCTGGAGCACCCATCTCTATCTGTCTTCCTCTCCCTCTCTGTCTCTCTCTGCATATATGTATATATATTTGAATTCAAAAAAGTCATACAAAATTCATTGTGCTAAAAATAGTTATTCATGTCACTGAAAATGCAAACAACTCAGATTCTATCAACTGAATAATGAAGAATTTTCATGTATTTTCCATATAAGGTAAAATATTATTCAGCCATAAAAATGAATATAGTGCTGATAAATGCTATAAAAGGAATGAATGTACTTTGAAAATATTATGTCTAGTGAAAGACCAACAAAGCTGTAAATTATATGATTGTGTTTATGTGAAGTGACCAGAAGAGGCAAATCCATGGGGCCCAGAGTAGATCAGTTGTTGCCAGGAGGCAAGCTTGGCAGATGAGGTGGGTGGGGTTGCCACCATCACCAAAAAGGCTTGTGAAAGGAAGAATCGGGAGGGACATTTTGACACTGAGATTAAGGAGCTTGTAGAATATCTGGGTCAATATATCCAGTGTGTGGTTAAATATTTCTGTCTCTTTTTCATTAATGCCTCCAAAGCTATAGATATGATTTTATCACCATACTATGTAATTCTAATTTTATGTCTCTAACCTATAATTTTATACTATATTAATAAGTTAATAATTAAAACTACCAGAATTCTTCCACTTACTAAGTGAGTTCTTCCATTTGAGACAAGCTACATGAGCTTTGAACACATTAAGATTCATTGAATGCATACAGTGTCAGGGAATTGAGAGAAAATAAAGGCTGGCACTGAGGATCCAGGAGGAACAAAAGCATGAGCTGAGGTTTCCTGAATCCACAGCTTGGTTTCCTGTTTTCATCACATATTCTATAAGATGTTTATATAGTGCCTACCAGTGAACAGCAGATAATCTAAAGTACTTTCTAGTCCCAGCATCAAGCTGTTGGCACAGGATTTTTTGAAATCTTGCATGACATGCTGTTGGCACAGGATTATTGAAATCTCCAATACAGCATACATCAGTGCTGTGAACTATTCTGACTTTGCCATTTCTCATTTAAATGTTGGATGTACTCTACCACTAGTTAGTGAATCCTATTCCTACCCACAGGTGAACAGACTCCTTGCAGAGGACAGGAAAAATTATTTGACTTTGTTCATTTGTTGGATACCCTCTCATATTATTATTGTGTAGTCCTATGGCAGGAAAATTCAACTCAGCATTTTATCATCTCATTATAGGAAGAGAATAAATATCTTCCACCAGATGCAAAAATACATACCAGAACAAGTGACAATCATATAAATAAGTCTTTAAAATGTAAGAAAATGTTCCTTTTAGAAGAATCTAATGCTTTGTATTATAAAGACAGATAACTCATTGAAAAGAATATTACCGAGGTAAATATGAAAGGTCAAAGGCAAGCTGGAAGAAATCTATGAGGCAAACATCCAGTTTAAGTGCAGAGAGTCCACCAATTATTTTCTTCCTACAAAAGAAAACTGTATTCAATATCTGGCTTTGATAACAATAAATGTAAATTTTTCAGTTAGCCATTGAAAGTGTCATATCTAGAGAGTCATGTGTACCAAGGCCAATTATTTCTTGTGCACAAGTAATAAAAAGTAATCTTCCAGCTTTACTGCTACAAACTATTTTTTTGTTATACATTCCCAAAAATTTACAGAGGAAATATGCCAGTGAGAAAACCCCACTAAGTTGAGTATTCCATAATCAGAGCTCACATCTCTGACAATGGCACAAGTCACTCATGATAACTAATTTTCTCACACTTAGAATGGGTACAAATAAAACAAAATTCTGAACAACCATCATTCATTTGGTATTTTTTAAATGAAGTTTTGCCCTGTTCCTCCTTAAAAGTGGCCTTGAAAATGGAAGAAGTTATACTTACTACTTTGAAAGTGATAAAGTTATTTGCAAATTAGGGAGTCATTATTACTGATTTGATGATCAGAAACAAAGTTGGATGCACCCAACTAAACACTGAACACCTTATTTTCCTGATATGGGCAGATGTCTTCTAGACCAAGAATAAAATTTGCTACATTCACATACTGTCCCTCAATGCATAGAAGGACAGAAGTCACATGTCTCTATGTCACCTGTCTTTGGTGTTATTTGTCTGGCAATGGGGAAATTCTAGTTTATGCTGCCATAAAGCCAGGTGTGGCCATATATCTAACAGCCAGGAAGGCTTCTTGGAAAGACAGACACATATGACTTCCATGGGTTATTATCCATGGTTTCTTTCTTCTGTGTCATTCATGGGTTTGGTAAACCTTCCTACAGTCCAACCTTCTTACTGTGCCCACTCCAGAAGAGTGTCTGTATGCTACTTAGCATATCCCAGAACAATGACAATTCAGGTACCATCTCATGACCCACATTCAGGGACAGTCATCCTCCTTTACTGAAACAGGCCACTTCTACCTCAACTCTATGAACTCATCTCAGAGGTTCTAAAATATCCCAGGATAATGGAATTCAACAGTCCAGGAACACATAACATGCACCAGACACTCAGGACCCCAATAAGAGCATTGAAATATGAGGTAGGAATCTGGGATCATGCTGCTTTGTCCATTTCTGGAGATATTGCAGACAACCAAATAAAACTGACAATTACTATCATCACCCACCACCATGACCATTATTACTATCATCTCCAAGACCATCACACCATTACTATGATCACCAATACCGCCATTACCACCACCACCACCATTAATATCATCACATCCACAATCAACTCTTACCACTACCACCAAAACCATTACCACCATGGATTATTATCATCACCTCCACCACCACCACTATTAATATCATGACAAACACCACCACTACCACATGACCATTACTATCATCACCTCCACACCACACCACTAGAATATATATTCTACAATTTTTCATCTGTTCAGTCACCCATATGTTGATATATACATGGATTTTTCAACTTTTTTGTACTGAATAGTGTCCCTTTGAAAATGTTACTGTTTCCAATTCTTTTTGGATACATACCTAAGAGTGAAACTGCTTAGTCATATGGCAATCCCTCACACATGTGCAATTTTATAAACCACTGAAGAAAATGTCCTGCACCTCCAATGAAACATTTTATATTCTCACAAGCAAAGTTTTGAGGTAGGTCCTGTCTCTGCCCCAGACTGACCTGGAATTCACTATGTAGTCTCTGGCTGGCCTTGAATTTATAGAGATCCTCCTACCTCTGCTGCGAGCACCAAGCCCAGCAACAGCAAGTTTTGAAGCCTCCAAATTCTCCACAAGCTCCCCACCACTTTCCATTTCTTCCATTTACCTTGTGAATTTTAGGCCATTGCCTTCCCTTCCAGTCCCCACTATTCACAAGTATTAAACAGGGCTGATCCTGGCCTTTGACTTTAGAGGAAAATATGCACTCAAATACTTTATGTGCGCAGAAGCACCAATAAAACTAAAGATCCAGTCTGAGTGACATTGCTCCTTGTTATTTTAACATTGTTAAGTGTGATAAGTGGACTAAATTGTTTATTTTACTGGCTAATTTTATGTTATATGAATTGTACATTGAATCAACAGAAAAAGTACAACCAGACCCCCAATAAGAAATGAAGGAAGAAAGGAGAGAAGAGGGAGGGTAAAGAATATCTCACTCCTACTTGCAAGAATGATGCCCCCATCAGAGTCAGTCAATCTCATTGCCAGTGTTTGAGTTGAGGACATATGGTGCTGTCTGCCTAATGTAAGCAGAGGCTTGTCACTGGCTTCAGAAGCAGTTCTCATGATTGTCCTGAGGAAATAACCAGAGTCAGCTTCTCCCTCATACTAAAGGGTGAAATGAAGAAGCTGTAAGCCCAGACCTACCCTCAGCAAAACATCCCTGGAATATTCTGAACTGAAGACCAAAAACTGAAAGAACAGCATCCTGGCTTCCCCATGATTCAACTGAGCAATGATAGACATTAGCCCCAAAGCCAGAAGCATCCTGTATCTCAGGTATGACTTTGGCATGTTCCCTGCTAAGCACTGAGGGACAGGCTCCGTCTTCCTCTACCATTTCTGAAGCCCCCACCTGAGAGAAAACCAGGTTGTTTCTAATTTGTGATAGCATATCCTGACAAAGTGAAGCTGTCAGTGGGAATATCCAGGAAGTTTACTCCAAACAAGAGATCTGGTCCCAGTGAGCACCTTGCATGCCATTTAATTATAGGAAAATTCATTATTTCTGTGCATTGGCCCTTCCTCGATTTTTAACACTCATGTCAGTAGGAAAAATTATTTCATGGGACTTGATGAATAAACTTACTGTATACATTTCCCATTAGTCTCTCTCTTCTGGATATATCTACTCGCATCGAACTGCTTGCCCTGTCATCACTTTTTGACTCATCCTCCCCAGACTAAAGCCACAGACCACCCCAGCCCCCACCTGCTGCCATCTGTCTTACACTGAGCACTCCCTGTGTCACAGTCCACAGAACTTGGGCTGGCAGTGCTTACTGGGCATGGAGTAGCTCAATATCAGTGTCTGACTCTCACCAGCACACACTACATTTATTACTTGCAGGGATGCCAGTGCATTTTTCACTCCTCTTCCTCCCCCACTGTACAGTGGACAAATGGATTCATTTTTCTTGTGTTTTCTTTGAAAAATTGGGCAAGGCATTCTTTCTTAAATAAGTCATAATCGAAAGAATATAGTGCCTTGCTGAAGACATTTTTTTTAACATTCTACATATTTATTTGTGAGAGAGAGGTAGAGAGAAAGAGGCAAATAGGAAAGACTGGGTATGTCAGAAACAGTAAGGCTACTGTAAACAAAACGCTAGATGCATATGCCACTCCTGCATCCTGCTTTAAGTGGGTACTGGGAAATCAAACATGAGTGGTTTGGTTTTGGGCTTTAACCACTAAGTAACCTGTCCAGCCTCCACATTCTGACTGTTATATTTATGAGCCATAAAAGTTCAAGATCAAAACTGTTTTCAAAGGAAGAGCAATGGATATTTCTGGTAAAATAAACATTTATGAGATGAGATATTTATCAAACTGTCTGGTGAGGCATTAAGTTGCATGAAATGTAACATGGTAAGCTGCTTTCAAGCAAATACAAGAGCTCAATATCAAAAGTACATGTAATC
>JAEOAD010001345.1:0-17699 GCA_036365145.1 Orientallactaga sibirica | reverse complement strand
ACTTGCTAAACTGAACCATCTACGAGAAAGTTAACTGATTCCTAGAACCGAATTAGCTCATTTCACACAGTACAAAGTTTGGCAATTTAGGTTTGTTTTCAAAAGAATCTACTTTAGAAATGAGATGAATCTACTAACTTGGACATCTTTTTAGATTACATTAACAAGGAAAGTTTAAACTTGCTAAACTCAACCATCTTCGTAGAAAGGAAACTGATTCCTAGAACAGAATAAACTTATTTCACACAGTACAGTGTTTGGTACTGAAGCTGTTTGTTTTCTAAAGAAACTAATTTAGAAATAATGCGAATCCATTAACTTATATATCTTGTTAGATTACACAAACTAGGAAAGTTTGAACTTGCTGCACTCAACCTTCTTCGTAGGAAAGCAAGTATTCCTAGAACCGAACTACCTCATTTCACATAGTACAGTGTTCGGTAATGAAGATGTTTGTTTTCTAAACAAACTACTTTAGAAATGAGGCCAATCTACTAAGTTGTGCATCTTTTTAGATTACATTAACAAGGAAAGTTTGACCTTGCTGCACTCAACCATCTTCGTAGAAATTAAACTGATTCCTTGAAGCGAATTCACTTATTTCACACAGTACAGTGTTCGGTACTGAAGATGTTTCTTTTCTAAAGAAACTACTTTAGAAATGAGGACAATCTACTAAGTTGTGCATCTTTTTAAGTTACATTGACAAGGAAAGTTTGAACTGGCTGCACTCAACCTTCTTTGTAGGAAAGCAACTGAATTCTAGAACTAAATTAGCTTTGTTCACATAGTACAATGTTCGGCAATGAAGATGTTTGTTTTCTCAACAAACTACTTTACAAATGAGTCGAATCTACTAACGTGGCCACCTTTTTAGATTACATTAACAAGTCAAGTTTGAACTTGCTGCACTCAACCATCTTCGTAGAAATTAAACTGATTCCTAGAAGCGAATTCAATTATTTCACACAGTACAGTGTTCGGTACTGAAGATGTTTCTTTTCAAAAGAAACTACGTTAGAAATGAGGCGAATCAACTAACTTGTACATCTTGTTAGATTACACAAACTAGGAAAATTTGTACTTGCTGCACTCAACCTTCTTCGTAGGAGAGCAAGTGATTCCTAGAATCGAACTAGCTCATTTCACATAGTACAGTGGTCGGTAATGAAGATGTTTGTTTTCTAAACAAACTACTTTAGAAATGAGGCCAATCTACTAAGTGGTGCATCTTTTCAGATTACATTAACAAGGAAAGTTTGAACTTGCTGCACTCAACCTTCTTTGTAGGAAAGCAACTGATTCCTAGAACCGAATGAGCTTATTTCACACAGTACAATGTTCGGCAATGAAGATGTTTGTTTTCTCAACAAACTACTTTACAAAAAAGGCGAATCTACTAACTTGGCCATCTTTTTAGATTACATTAACAAGGAAAGTTTGAACTTGCTGCACTCAACCATCTTCGTAGAAAGGAATCTGATTCCTAGAACTGAATTAACTTATTTCACACTGTACAGTGTTCAGTACTGAAGATGTTTGTTTTCTAAAGAAACTACTTTAGAAATGAGGCTAATCCACTAACTTCTACATCTTGTTAGATTACACAAACTAGGAACGTTTGAACTTGCTGCACTCAACCTTCTTCGTAGGAAAGCAAGTGATTCCTAGAACGGAACTAGCTTATTTCACGTAGTACAGTATTGGGTAATGAAGATGTTTGTTTTCGAAAAAAACTACTTTAGAAATGAGGCCAATCTACTAAGTTGTGCATCTTTTTAGATTACATTAACAAGGAAAGTTTGAATTTGCTGCGCTCACCTTTCTCTGTAGGAAAGCAACTGATTCCTAGAACCCAATGAGCTTATTTCACACAGTCCAATGTTCAGCAATGAAGATGTTTGTTTCCTCAACAAAGTACTTTACAAATGAGGTGAATCTTTTAACTTGGCCATCTCTTTAGATTACATTAACAAGGAAACTTTGAACTTGCTGCACTCAACCTTCTTCGTAGAAATTAAACTGATTCCTATAAGCGAATTAACTTATTTGACACAGTTCAGTGTTCGGTACTGAAGATGTTTCTTTTCTAAAGAAACTACATTAGAAATGAGGCCAATCTACTAAGTTGTGCATCTTTTTAGTCTACATTAACAAGGAAAGTTTGAACTGGCTGCACTCAACCTTCTTTGTTAGAAAGCAACTGAATTCCTCTCGAACTAAATTAGCTTTCTTCACAAAGTACAATGTTTGGCAATGAAGATGTTTGTTTTCTCAACAAACTACTTTACCAATTAGGCAAATCTACTAACTGGGACATCTTTTTAGAGCACATTAACAAGGAAAGTTTGAACTTGCTAAACTCAACCATCTTCGTAGAAAGGAAACTGATTCCTAGAACCGAATTAACTTATTTCACACAGTACACTGCTCAGTACTGAAGATGTTTGTTTTCTAAAGAAACCACTTTAGAAACGACACGAATCCACTAACTTGTACAGCTTGCTAGATTACACAAACGAGGAAAGTTTGAACTTGCTGCACTCAACCTTCTTCCTAGGAAAGTAAGTGATTCCTAGAACCGAACTAGCTCATTTCACATAGTATAGTGTTCGGCAATGAAGATGTTTGTTTTGTAAACAAACTACTTTAGAAATGAGGCCAATCTACTAATTTGTGCATCTTTTTAGATTACATTAACAAGGAAAGTTTGAACTGGCTGCACTCAACCTTCTTTGTAGGAAAGAAAATGAATTCTAGAACTAAATTAGCTTTTTTCACACAGTACAATGTTTGGCAATGAAGATGTTTGTTTTCTCAACAAACTACTTTACCAATGAGGCAAATCTACTAACTTGGACATCTTTTTAGAGCACATTAACAAGCAAAGTTTGAATTTGCTAAACTCAACCATCTTCGTAGAAAGTAAACTGATTCCTATAACTGAATTAGCTCATTTCACACAGTAAAAAGTTTGGAAATTTAGGTTTGTTTTCTCAAGAAACTACTTTAGAAATGAGGAAAATCTACTAACTTGGACATCTTTTTAGATTACATTAACAAGGAAAGTTTGAACTTGCTGAACTAAATCATCTTTGTAGAGAGGAAACTGATTCCTAGAACCGAATTAACTTATTTCACACAGTACAGTGTTCAATACTGAAGATGCTTGTTTTCTAAAGAAACTAATTTAGAAATGATGCGAAACCACTAACTTGTACACCTTGTTAGATTACACAAACTAGGAAAGTTTGAACTTGCTGCACTCAACCATCTTCTTAGAAATTAAACTGATTCCTAGAAGCGAATTAACTCATTTCACACACTACAGTGTTCGGTACTGAAGATGTTTCTTTTTTCTAAAGAAACTACTTTAGAAATGAGGCCAATCTACTAAGTTGTGCAACTTTTCAGATTACATTAACAAGGAAAGTTTGAACTTGCTGCACTCAACATTCTTTGTAGGAAAGCAAGTGATTCCTAGAACCGAATGAGCTTATTTCACACAGTACAATGTTCGGCAATAAAGATGTTAATTTTCTCAACAAACTACTTTACAAATGAGGCGAATCCACTAACTTGGCCATCTTTTTAGATGACATTAACAAGGAAAGTTTGAACTTGCTGCACTCAACCATCTTCGTACAAATTAAACTGATTCCTGGAAGCGAATTCACTTATTTCACACAGTACAGTGTTCGGTACTGAAGATGTTTCTTTTCTAAAGATACTACTTTAGACATAAGGCGAATGCACTAACTTGTACATCTTGTTAGATTACACAAACTAGGACAGTTTGAACTTGCTGCACTCAACCTTATTCATAGAAATTAAACTGATTCCTAGAAGCGAATTAACTTATTTCACACAGTACAGTGTTCGGTACTGAAGATGTTTCTTTTCTAAAGAAACTACTTTAGAAATGAGGACAATCTACTAAGTTGTGCATCTTTTTAGGTTACATTAACAAGGAAAGTTTGAACTGGCTGCACTCAACCTTCTTTGTAGGAAAGCAACTGAATTCTAGAACTAAATTAGCTTTTTTCACACAGTACAATGTTCGGCAATGAAGATGTTTGTTTTCTAAACAAACTACTTTACAAATGAGGCGAATCTACTAACTTGGCCACCTTTTTAGATTATATTAACAAGTCAAGTTTGAACTTGCTGCACTCAACCATCTTCGTAGAAATTAAACTGATTCCTGAACTAAAACCATCTTCGTGAGAAGATTCCAGAATTTCATTTCACACAGTACAGTGTTCGTACTGAAGATGTTTCTGTTCAAAAGAAACTACGTTTAGAAATGATGCGAATCCACTAACTTGTACACCTTGTTAGATTACACAAACTAGGAAAGTTTGTACTTGCTGCACTCAACCATATTCTTAGAAATTAAACTGATTCCTAGAAGCGAATTAACTCATTTCACACACTACAGTGTTCGGTACTGAAGATGTTTCTTTTCTAAAGAAACTACTTTAGAAATGAGGCCAATCTACTAAGTTGTGCAACTTTTCAGATTACATTAACAAGGAAAGTTTGAACTTGCTGCACTCAACCTTCTTTTTAGGAAAGCAAGTGATTCCTAGAACCGAATGAGCTTATTTCACACAGTACAATGTTCGGCAATAAAGATGTTAATTTTCTCAACAAACTACTTTACAATTGAGGCGAATCCACTAACTTGGCCATCTTTTTAGATTACATTAACAAGGAAAGTTTGAACTTGCTGCACTCAACCATCTTCGTAGAAAGGAATCTGTTTCCTAGAACGTAATTAACTTATTTCACACAGTACAGTGTTCAGTACTGAAGATGTTTGTTTTCTAAAGAAACTACTTTAGAAATGAGGCTAATCCACTAACTTCTACATCTTGTTAGATTACACGAACTAGGAACGTTTGAACTTGCTGCACTCAACCTTCTTCGTAGGAAAGCAAGTGATTCCTAGAACGGAACTAGCTTATTTCATGTAGTACAGTATTTGGTAATGAAGATGTTTGTTTTCTAAAAAACTACTTTAGAAATGAGGCCAATCTACTAAGTTGTGCATCTTTTTAGATTACATTAACAAGGAAAGTTTGAACTTGCTGCACTCAACTTTCTCTGTAGGAAAGCAACTGATTCCTAGAACCGAATGCGCCTATTCCACACAGTCCAATGTTCGGCAATGAAGATGTTTGTTTCTCAACAAAGTACTTTACAAATGAGGCGAATCTTTTAACTTGGCCATCTCTTTAGATTACATTAACAAGGAAACTTTTGAACTTGCTGCACTCAACCTTCTTCAAAAGAGAAATTAAACTGATTCCTAGATTACATTGTGTTTAATTAACTTATTTGACACAGTACAGTGTTCGGTATAAGATGTTTCTTTTCTAAAGAAACTACATTAGAAATGAGGCCAATCTACTAAGTTGTGCATGTTTTTAGACTACATTAACAAGGAAAGTTTGAACTGGCTGCACTCAACCTTCTTTGTAGGAAAGCAACTGAATTCTCGAACTAAATTAGCTTTCTTCACAAAGTACAATGTTTGGCAATGAAGATGTTTGTTTTCTCAACAAACTACTTTACCAATTAGGCAAATCTACTAACTTGGACATCTTTTTAGAGCACATTAACAAGGAACGTTTGAACTTGCTAAACTCAACCATCTTCGTAGAAAGGAAACTGATTCCTAGAACCGAATTAACTTATTTCACACAGTACGGTGCTCAGTACTGAAGATGTTTGTTTTCTAAAGAAACCACTTTAGAAACGACACGAATCCACTAACTTGTACAGCTTGCTAGATTACACAAACGAGGAAAGTTTGAACTTGCTGCACTCAACCTTCTTCCTAGGATAGTAAGTGATTCCTAGAACCGAACAGGCTCATTTCACATAGTATAGTGTTCGGCAATGAAGATGTTTGTTTTGTAAACAAACTACTTTATTAATGAGGCCAATCTACTAATTTGTGCATCTTTTTAGATTACATTAACAAGGAAAGTTTGAACTGGCTGCACTCAACCTTCCTTGGTAGGAAAGCAAATGAATTCTAGAACTAAATTAGCTTTTTCACACAGTACAATGTTTGGCAATGAAGATGTTTGTTTTCTCAACAAACTACTTTACCAATGAGGCAAAATCTACTAACTTGGACATCTTTTTTAGAGCACATTAACAAGCAAAGGTTGAATGTGCTAAACTCAACCATCTTCGTAGAAAAGTAAACTGATTCCTATAACCGAATTAGCTCATTTCACACAGTAAAAAGTTTGACAATTTAGGTTTATTTTCTCAAGACACTACTTTAAAAATGTGGCGAATCTACTAACTTGGACATCTTTTTAGATTACATTAACAAGGAAAGTTTGAACTTGCTGAACTAAACCATCTTCGTAGAAAGGAAACTGATTCCTAGAACCGAATTAACTTATTTCACACAGTACAGTGTTCAGTACTGAAGATGCTTGTTTTCTAAAGAAACTAATTTACAAGTGATGCGAATCCACTAACTTGTACACCTTGTTAGATTACACAAACTAGGAAAGTTTGAACTTGCTGCACTCAACCATCTTCTTAGAAATTAAACTGATTCCTAGAGCTTAATTAACTCATTTCACACACTACAGTGTTCGGTACTGAAGATCTTTCTTTCTAAAGAAACTACTTTAGAAATGAGGCCAATCTACTAAGTTGTGCAACTTTTCAGATTACATTAACAAGGAAAGTTTGAACTTGCTGCACTCAACCTTCTTTTTAGGAAAGCAAGTGATTCCTAGAACCGAATGAGCTTATTTCACACAGTACAATGTTCGCAATAAAGATGTTAATTTTCTCAACAAACTACTTTACAAATGAGGCGAATCCACTCTTAGCCATTTTTAGATTACACTAACAAGGAAAGTTTGAACTTGCTGCACTCAACCATCTTCGTAGAAAGGAATCTGTTTCCTAGAACGTAATTAACTTATTTCACACAGTACAGTGTTCAGTACTGAAGATGTTTGTTTTCTAAAGAAACTACTTTAGAAATGAGGCTAATCCACTAACTTCTAAATCTTGTTAGATTACACAAACTAGGAACGTTTGAACTTGCTGCACTCAACCTTCTTCGTAGGAAAGCAAGTGATTCCTAGAATGGAACTAGCTTATTTCATGTAGTACAGTATTTGGTAATGAAGATGTTTGTTTTCTAAAAAAACTACTTTAGAAATGAGGCCAATCTACTAAGTTGTACATCTTTTTAGATTACATTAACAAGGAAAGTTTGAACTTGCTGCACTCAACTTTCTCTGTAGGAAAGCAACTGATTCCTAGAACCGAATGAGCTTATTTCACACAGTCCAATGTTCAGCAATGAAGATGTTTGTTTCTCAACAAAGTACTTTACAAATGAGGCGAATCTTTTAACTTGGCCATCTCTTTAGATTACATTAACAAGGAAACTTTGAACTTGCTGCACTCAACCTTCTTCAGAAATTAAACTGATTCCTATGTTTAATTAACTTATTTTGACAGTACAGTGTTCGGTACTGAAGATGTTTCTTTCTAAAGAAACTACATAAGAAATGAGGCCAATCTACTAAGTTGTGCGTCTTTTTAGACTACATTAACAAGGAAAGTTTGAACTGGCTGCACTCAACCTTCTTTGTAGGAAAGCAACTGAATTCTCGAACTAAATTAGCTTTCTTCACAAAGTACAATGTTTGGCAATGAAGATGTTTGTTTTTCAACAAACTACTTTACCAATTAGGCAAATCTACTAACTTGGACATCTTTTAGAGCACATTAACAAGGAACGTTTGAACTTGCTAAACTCAACCATCTTCGTAGAAAGGAAACTGATTCCTAGAACCGACTAACTTATTTCACACAGTACAGTGCCTCAGTACTGAAGATGTTTGTTTTCTAAAGAAACCACTTTAGAAACGACACGAATCCACTAACTTGTACAGCTTGCTAGATTACACAAACGAGGAAAGTTTGAACTTGCTGCACTCAACCTTCTTCTTAGGATAGTAAGTGATTCCTAGAACCGAACTAGCTCATTTCACATAGTATAGTGTTCGGCAATGAAGATGTTTGTTTTGTAAACAAACTACTTTATTAATGAGGCCAATCTACTAATTTGTGCATCTTTTTAGATTACATTAACAAGGAAAGTTTGAACTGGCTGCACTCAACCTTCCTTGTAGGAAAGCAAATGAATTCTAGAACTAAATTAGCTTTTTTCACACAGTACAATGTTTGGCAATGAAGATCTTTGTTTTCTCAACAAACTACTTTACCAATGAGGCAAATCTACTAACTTGGACATCTTTTTAGAGCACATTAACAAGCAAAGGTTGAATGTGCTAAACTCAACCATCTTCGTAGAAAGTAAACTGATTCCTATAACCGAATTAGCTCATTTCACACAGTAAAAAGTTTGACAATTTAGGTTTATTTTCTCAAGACACTACTTTAAAAATGTGGCGAATCTACTAACTTGGACATCTTTTTAGATTACATTAACAAGGAAAGTTTGAACTTGCTGAACTAAACCATCTTCGTAGAAAGAAACTGATTCCTAGAACCGAATTAACTTATTTCACACAGTACAGTGTTCGGTACTGAAGATGCTTGTTTTCTAAAGAAACTAATTTAGAAATGATGCGAATCCACTAACTTGTACACCTTGTTAGATTACACAAACTAGGAAAGTTTGAACTTGCTGCACTCAACCATCTTCTTAGAAATTAAACTGATTCCTAGAAGCGAATTAACTCATTTCACACACTACAGTGTTCGGTACTGAAGATGTTTCTTTTCTAAAGAAACTACTTTAGAAATGAGGCCAATCTACTAAGTTGTGCAACTTTTCAGATTACATTAACAAGGAAAGTTTGAACTTGCTGCACTCAACCTTCTTTTTAGGAAAGCAAGTGATTCCTAGAACCAGATGAGCTTATTTCACACAGTACAATGTTAGCAATAAAGATGTTAATTTTCTCAACAAACTACTTTACAAATGAGGGGAATCCACTAACTTGGCCATCTTTTTAGAATACACTAACAAAGAAAGTTTGAACTTGCTGCACTCAACCATCTTCGTAGAAAGGAATCTGTTTCCTAGAACGTAATTAACTTATTTCATACAGTACAGTGTTCAGTACTGAAGATGTTTGTTTTCTAAAGAAACTACTTTAGAAATGAGGCTAATCCACTAACTTCTAAATCTTGTTAGATTACACAAACTAGGAACGTTTGAACTTGCTGCACTCAACCTTCTTCGTAGGAAAGCAAGTGATTCCTAGAATGGAACTAGCTTATTTCATGTAGTACAGTATTTGGTAATGAAGATGTTTGTTTTCTAAAAAAACTACTTTAGAAATGAGGCCAATCTACTAAGTTGTACATCTTTTTAGATTACATTAACAAGGAAAGTTTGAACTTGCTGCACTCAACTTTCTCTGTAGGAAAGCAACTGATTCCTAGAACCGAATGAGCTTATTTCACACAGTCCAATGTTCAGCAATGAAGATGTTTGTTTCCTCAACAAAGTACTTTACAAATGAGGCGAATCTTTTAACTTGGCCATCTCTTTAGATTACATTAACAAGGAAACTTTGAACTTGCTGCACTCAACCTTCTTCGTAGAAATTAAACTGATTCCTATAAGCGAATTAACTTATTTGACACAGTACAGTGTTCGGTACTGAAGATGTTTCTTTTCTAAAGAAACTACATAAGAAATGAGGCCAATCTACTAAGTTGTGCGTCTTTTTAGACTACATTAACAAGGAAAGTTTGAACTGGCTGCACTCAACCTTCTTTGTAGGAAAGCAACTGAATTCTCGAACTAAATTAGCTTTCTTCACAAAGTACAATGTTTGGCAATGAAGATGTTTGTTTTTTCAACAAACTACTTTACCAATTAGGCAAATCTACTAACTTGGACATCTTTTTAGAGCACATTAACAAGGAACATTTGAACTTGCTAAACTCAACCATCTTCGTAGAAAGGAAACTGATTCCTAGAACCGAATTAACTTATTTCACACAGTACAGTGCTCAGTACTGAAGATGTTTGTTTTCTAAAGAAACCACTTTAGAAACGACACGAATCCACTAACTTGTACAGCTTGCTAGATTACACAAACGAGGAAAGTTTGAACTTGCTGCACTCAACCTTCTTCTTAGGATAGTAAGTGATTCCTAGAACCGAACTAGCTCATTTCACATAGTATAGTGTTCGGCAATGAAGATGTTTGTTTTGTAAACAAACTACTTTATTAATGAGGCCAATCTACTAATTTGTGCATCTTTTTAGATTACATTAACAAGGAAAGTTTGAACTGGCTGCACTCAACCTTCCTTGTAGGAAAGCAAATGAATTCTAGAACTAAATTAGCTTTTTTCACACAGTACAATGTTTGGCAATGAAGATCTTTGTTTTCTCAACAAACTACTTTACCAATGAGGCAAATCTACTAACTTGGACATCTTTTTAGAGCACATTAACAAGCAAAGGTTGAATGTGCTAAACTCAACCATCTTCGTAGAAAGTAAACTGATTCTTATAACCGAATTAGCTCATTTCACACAGTAAAAAGTTTGACAATTTAGGTTTATTTTCTCAAGACACTACTTTAGAAATGCGGCGAATCTACTAACTTGGACATCTTTTTAGATTACATTAACAAGGAAAGTTTGAACTTGCTGCACTCAACCATCTTCGTAAAAAGTAAACTGATTCCTAGAACCGAATTAGCTCAATTCACACAGTACAATGTTTGGCAATGAAGGTTTGTTTTCTAAAGAAACTACTTTAGAAATGACGTGAATCAACTAATTTGTACATCTTGTTAGATTACCAAAACTAGGAAAGTTTTTACTTGCTGTACTCAGCCTTCTTCGTAGAAATTAAACTGATTCCTAGAAGCGAATTAACTTATTTCACACAGTACAGTGTTGGGTACTGAAGATGTTTCTTTTCTAAAGAAACAACTTTAGAAATGAGGCCAATCTACTAAGTTGTGCATCTTTTTAGATTACATTAACAAAGAAAGTTTGAACTTGCTGCACTCAACCGTCTTTGTAGGAAAGCAACTGAATTCTACAACTGAATTAGCTTTTTTCACACAGTACAATGGTCGGCAATGAAGATGTTTGTTTTCTCAACAAACTACTTTACAAATGAGGCGAATCTTCTAACTTGGCCATCTTTTGATATTACATTAAAAAGGAACGTTTGAACTTGCTGCACTCAACCATCCTTGTAGAAATTAAACTGATTCCTAGAAGCGAATTAACTTATTTCACACAGTACAGTGTTCAATACCGAACATGTTTCTTTTCTCAACAAACTACTTTATAAATGAGGCCAATCTACTAACTTGTGCATCTTTTTGATTACAGTAACAAGGAAAGTTTGAACTTGCTGCACTCAAACTTCTTTGTAGGAAAGCAACTGATTCCTAGAACCGAATGAGCTTATTTCACACAGGACAATGTTTGGCAATGAAGATGCTGGTTTTCTCAACAAACTACTTTACAAATGAGACGAATCTTCTAACTTGGCCTTCTTTTTAGATTACATTAACAAGGAAAGTTTGAACTTGCTGCACTCAACCGTCTTCGTAGAAATTAAACTGATTCCTAGAAGCGAACTAACTTATTTCACACAGTACAGTGTTCGGTACAGAAGACGTTTCTTTTCTTAAGAAACTGTTTCAGAAATGGGGCCAATCTACTCAGTTGTGCATCTTTTTCGATTACATTAACAAGGAAAGTTTGAACTTGGTGCACTCAACCGTCTTTGTAGGAAAGCAACTAAATTCTAGAACCGAATGAGATTTTTTCACACAGTACAATGTTCAGCAATGAAGATGTTTGTTTTCTCAACGAACTACTTTACCAATGAGGCAAATCTACAAACTTGAACATCTTTTTAGATTACATTAACAAGGAAAGTTTGAACTTGTTGCACTCAACCATCTTCGTAGAAAGTAAACTGATTCCTAGAACCGAATTAACTTATTTCACAGTAGTAGTGTTCAGTACGGAAGTTGTTTGTTTTCTAAAGAAACCACTTTCGAAACAATGCGAATCCACTAACTTGTACGTCTTGTTAGATTACAAAAACGAGGAAAGTTTGAACTTGCTGCACTCAACCTTCTTAGTAGGAAAGCAAGTGATTCCTAGAACGGAACTAGCTCGTTTCACAGTACAAAGTTTGGCAATTTAGGTTTGTTTTCTAAAGAAACTACTTTAGAAATGAGGCAAATCTACAAACTTGGACATCTTTTTAGATTACATTAATAAGGAATGTTTGAACTTGCTACATTCAACCATCTTCGTAGAAAGGAAACTGATTCCTAGCACCGAATTAACTTATTTCACACAGTACAGTGTTAGGTACTGAAGATGTTTGTTTTCTAAAGAAACTAATTTAGAAATGACGCGAATCCTCTAACTTGTACATCTTGTTATGTTACACAAACTAGAAATGTTTGAACTTGCTGCACTCAACCATCATCGTAGAAATTAAACTGATTCCTAGAAGCGAATAAACTCATTTCACACAGTACAGTGTTCGGTACTGAAGATGTTTCTTTTCTACAGAAAGTACTCTAGAAATGAGGCTAATCTACTAAGTTGTGCATCTTTTTAGATTCCATTAACAAGGAAAGTTTGAAGTTGCTGCACTCAACCTTCTTGGTAGGAAAGCAAGTGATTCCTAGAACCGAATGAGCTTATTTCACACAGTACAATGTTCGGCAATAAAGATGTTAATTTTCTCAACAAACTACTTTACAAATGAGGCGAATCTACTAACTTAGCCACCTTTTTAGATTACATTAACTAGTCAAGTTTGAACTTGCTGCACTTAACCATCTTCGTAGAAATTAAACTGATTCCTAGAAGCGAATTCACTTATTTCACACAGTACAGTGTTCGGTACTAAAGATGTTTCTTTTCTAAAGAAACTACTTTAGAAATGAGGCGAATCCACTAACTTGTACATCTTGTTAGATTACACAAACTAGGAAAATTTGAACTTGCTGCACTCAACCTTCTTCGTAGGAAACCAAGTGATTCCCAGAATCGAACTAGCTCATTTCACATAGTACAGTGTTCGGTAATGAAGATGTTTGTTTTCTAAACAAACTACTTTAGAAATGAGGCCAATCTACTACGTTGTGCATCTTTTTAGATTACATTAACAAGGTAAGTTTGAACTTGCTGCACTCAACCTTCTTTGTAGGAAAGCAAGTGATTCCTAGAACCGAATGTGCTTATTTCACACAGTACAATGTTCGGCTATAAAGATGTTAATTTTCTCAACAAACTATTTTACAAATGAGGTGAGTCTGCTAACTTGGCCATCTTTTTAGATTACATTAACAAGGAAAGTTTGAACTTGCTGCACTCAACCATCTTCGTAGAAAGGAAACTGATTCCTAGAACCGAATTAACTTATTTCACACAGTACAGTGTTTAGTACTGAAGATGTTTGTTTTCTAAAAAAACCACTTTAGAAAAGACGCGAATACACTAACTTGTACATCTTGTTAGATTACACAAACAAGGAAAGTTTGAATTTGCTGCACTCATCCTACTTCGTAGCAAAGCAAGTGATTCCTAGAACAGAACTAGCTCATTTCACATAGTACAGTCATCGGTAATGAAGATGTTTGTTTTGTAAACAAACTACTTTAGAAATGAGGCCAATCTACTAAGTTGTGCATCTTTTTAGATTACATTAACAAGCAAAGTTTGAACTTGCTGCACTCAACCTTCTTTATAGGAAAGCAACTGATTCCTAATACTGAATGAGCTTATTTCACAGAGTACAATATTTGGCAATGAAGATGTTTGTTTTCAAGAAACTACTTTACAAATGAGGTGAATCTACTAACTTGGCCATCTTTTTAGATTACATTCACAAGGAAAGTTTGAACTTGCTGCACTCAACCATCTTTGTAGAAATTATACTGATTCCTAGAACCGAATTCACTTATTTCACACAGTACAGTGTTAAATTAATGAAGATGTTTCTTTTCTCAAGAAACTACTTTGAAATGAGGCGAATCCACTAACTTGTACATCTTGTTAGATTACACAAACTAGGAAAGTTTGAACTTGCTGCACTCAACCTTCTTTTGTAGGAAAGCAAGTGTTTCCTAGAACGGAACTAGCTTATTTCACATAATACAGTGTTCAAGTAATGAAGATGTTTGTTTTCTAAACAAACTACTTTACAAATGAGACGATTCTTCTAAATTGGCCATCTTTTTAGATTACATTAACAAGGAAAGTTTGAACTTGCTGCACTCAACCATCTTCGTAGAAAGGAAACTGATTCCTAGAACCGAATTAACTTATTTCACACAGTACAGTGTTTAGTACTGAAGATGTTTGTTTTCTAAAAAAACCACTTTAGAAAAGACTCGAATACACTAACTTGTACATCTTGTTAGATTTCACAAACAAGGAAAGTTTGAATTTGCTGCACTCATCCTTGATCGTAGCAAAGCAAGTGATTCCTAGAACAGAACTAGCTCATTTCACGTAGTATAGTCATCGGTAATGAAGATGTTTGTTTTGTAAAGAAACTACTTTAGAAATGAGGCCAATCTACTAAGTTGTGGAACTTTTCAGATTACATTAACAAGGAAAGTTTGAACTTGCTGCACTCAACCTTCTCTATAGGAAAGCAACTGATTCCTAATACTAAATGAGCTTATTTCACAAAGTACAATATTTGGCAATGAAGATGTTTGTTTTCTCAACAAACTACTTTACAAATGAGACGAATCTTCTAAATTGTCCATCTTTTTAGATTACATTAACAAGGAAAGTTTGAACTTGCTGCACTCAACCATCTTCGTAGAAATTAAACCGATTCCTAGAAGCAAATTCACTTATTTCACACAGTACAGTGTTCGGTACTGAAGATGTTTCTTTTTTAAAGAAACTACTTTAGAAAGGAGGCGAGTCCACTAACTTGTACATCTTGTTAGATTACACAAACTAGGAAAGTTTGAACTTGCTGCACTCAACCTTCTTCGTAGGAAAGCAAGTGTTTCCTAGAACGGAACTAGCTTATTTCATATAATACAGTGTTCAGTAATGAAGATGTTTGTTTTCTAAACAACCTACTTTACAAATGAGACGAATCTTCTAAATTGGCCATCTTTTTAGATTACATTAACAAGGAAAGTTTGAACTTGCTACACTCAACCATCTTCGTAGAAAGGAAACTGATTCCTAGAACCGAATTAACTTATTTCACACAGTACAGTGTTTAGTACTGAAGATGTTTGTTTTCTAAAAAAAACCACTTTAGAAAAGATGCGAATACACTAACTTGTATATCTTGTTAGATTACACAAACAAGGAAAGTTTGAATTTGCTGCACTCATCCTTCTTCCTAGCAAAGCAAGTGATTCTTAGAACAGAACTAGCTCATTTTACATAGTATAGTCATCGGTAATGAAGATGTTTGTTTTGTAAAGAAACTACTTTAGAAATGAGGCCAATCTACTAAGTTGTGGAACTTTTCAGATTACATTAACAAGGAAAGTTTGAACTTGGTGCACTCAACCTTCTTTGTAGAAAAGCAACTGATTCCTAGAACCGAATGAGCTTATATCACGCAGTACAATGTTTCGCAATGAAGATGTTTGTTTTCTCAACAAATTACTTTACAAATGAGGCGAATCTACTATCTTGGCCATCTTTTTAGATTACATTCACAAGGAAAGTTTGAACTTTCTGCACTCAACCATCTTCGTAGAAATTAAACTGATTCATAGAAGCGAATTCACTTATTTTACACAGTACAGTGTTCGGTACTGAAGATGTTTCTTTTCTAAAGAAACAACTTTAGAAATGAGGCCAATCTACTAAGTTGTGCATCTTTTTAGATTACATTAACAAGGAAAGTTTGAACTTGCTGCAGTCAACCGTCTTCTTAGAAATTAAACTGATTCCTTGAACCGATATACCTTACTTCACACAGTAGTGTTCCCAACTGAAGATGTTTCTTTTGTAAAGAAACTACTTTAGAAATGAGGCGAATGCACTAACTTGTACATCTTGTTATGTTACACAAACTAGGAAAGGTTGAACTTGCTGCACGCAACCTTCTTCATAGGAAAGCAAGTGATTCCTAGAACCGAACTAGCTCATTTCACATAGTATAGTGTTCGGTAATGAAGATGTTTGTTTTGTAAAAAAACTACTTTAGAAATGAGGCCAATATATACTAAGTTGTGCATCTTTTTAGATAACATTAACAAGGAAAGTTTGAACTTGCTGCACTCAACCTTCTTTATAGGAAAGCAACTGATTCCTAGAACCGAATGAGCTTATTTCACACAGTAAAATGTTTGGCAATGAAGATGTTTGTTTTCTCAACAAAGTACTTTACAAATGAGGCGAATCCACTAACTTGGCCATCTTTTCAGATTACATTAACAAGGAAAGTTTGAACTTGCTGCACTCAACCTTCTTTGTAGGAAAGTAACTGATTCCTAGAACCGAATGAGCTTATTTCACACAGTACAATGTTCGGCAATGAAGATGTTTGTTTCCTCAACAAAGTATTTTACAAATGAGGCGAATCTTCTAACTTAGCAATCTTTTTAGATTACATTAAAACGGAAAGATTGAACTTGCTGCACTCAACCTTCTCCGTAGAAATTGAACTGATTCCTAAAAGCGAATTAACTTATTTCACACAGTACAGTGTTTGGTACTGAAGATGTTTCTTTTCTAAAGAAACAACTTTAGAAATGAGGCCAATCTACTATGTTGTGCATCTTTTTAGATTACATTAACAAGGAAAGTTTGAACTTGCTGCACTCAACCTTCTTTGTAGGAAAGCAAGTTATTCCTAGAACCGAAGGAGCTTATTTCACACAGTACAATGTTCGGCAATGAAGATGTTTGTTTTCTGAACAAACTATTTTACAAATGAGGTGACTCTGCTATCTTGGCCATCTTTTTAGATTACATTAACAAGGAAAGTTTGAACTTGCTGCACTCAACCATCTTCGTAGAAAGGAAACTGTTTCCTAGAACAGAATTAACTTATTTCAGACATAACAGTGTTCAGTACTGAAGATATTTGTGTTCTAAAGAAACCACTTTAGAAATGATGCGAATCCACTAACTTGTACATCTTGTTAGATTACACCAACGAGGAAAGTTTGAACTTGCTGCACTCATCCTTCTTCGTAGGAAAGCAAGTGATTCCTAGAATCGAACTAGCTCATTTCACATAGTATAGTGTTCGGTAATGAAGATGTCTGTTTTGTAAACAAACTACTATAGAAATGAGGCCAATCTACTATGTTGTGCAACTTTTCAGATTACATTAACAAGGAAAGTTTGAAATTGCTGCACTCAACCTTCTTTGTAGGAAAGCAACTGATTCCTAGAACCGAATGAGTTTATTTCACACAGTACAATGTTTGGCAATGAAGATGTTTGTTTTCTCAACAAACTACTTTACCAACGAGGCGAATCTACTAACTTGGCCATCTTTTTAGATTACATTAACAAGGAAAGTTTGAACTTGCTGAACTCAACCATCTTCGTAGAAATTAAACCGATTCCTAGAAGCAAATTCACTTATTTCACACAGTACAGTGTTCGGTACTGAAGATGTTTCTTTTTTAAAGAAACTACTTTAGGAAGGAGGCGAATCCACT
>JAEOAD010001391.1:0-18559 GCA_036365145.1 Orientallactaga sibirica | reverse complement strand
TGGAGGACCCAGGTTCGATTCTCCAGCCCACGTAAGCCAGATGCATGTGGTGGCGCATGAGTCTGGAGTTCGTTTGCAGTTGATAGAGACCCTGGCGTGCCCATTCTCTCCCACTCCTCCTCTCTCTCTCCTCACTCTCTCTCGCTCTCTCTCTCTCCCTGTGTGTGTGTGTGTGTGTGTGTCTAGTAAATAAATAATTAATTAATTAAAAAGAGATCCTTGGGCTGGAGAGATGGCTTAGCGATGAAGGTGCCTGCATACTAAGACTAAGAATCCCTGTTCAATTGATTCTCCAGGTCCCATGTTTGGCCAGATGCAAGTGACACAAGGGCGCAATGCTGCATTTCCCCACAAGGGGCGAACACATCTAGCGTTCCTTCACAATGGCTGAGAGGCTGCTGGCAGGCCCATTCTCTCTCTCTCTCTCTCTCTCTCTCTGACTCCAAAAAAAAAAGAGACAGAGATCCTTTAAAGAAAAGGATTAGGGGGCTGGAGAGATGGCTTAGGGGTTAAGGTGCCTGCTTTTAAGCCTAAGAACAGTGGTTCCAATCACCAGGTCCCACGTTTAGCCAGATGCAATGTGATGCACAGGCGCAATGCCGCATTGACCACAAGGGGGCACACATCTGGATTTCGTTTGCAGCAGCTGAGACACTGCTGGCATGCCATCTCTGTCTTCCTCTCCCTCTCTCTCTCTGTCTTTCTCTGTGTCTCTCTCCAAAAAATAATAAAAAATTTTAAAAAAAAGGATTAGGGGGCTGGATAGATGGCTTGGTGGTTAAGCACTTGCTTGTGAAGCCTAAAGACCCTGGTTCAAGGCTCAGTTTCTCAGGACCCATGTAAGTCAGATACACAAATGGGAACATGCATCTGGAGTTCGTTTGCAGTGGCTGGAGGCCCTGGCATGACCATTCTTTCTGTCTCTCTCTCCCCCTGGCTATTTCTGTATCTTTCTCTCAAATAAAAATCTCAAATAGGGCTGGAGAGATGGCATAGGGGTTAAGGCGCCTGCCTTCTAAGCCTAAGAACACTGGTTCCAATCTCCAGCGGTTCCAATCTCCAGGTCCCACGTTTGGCCAGATGCAAGTGACACAAGGGTGCAATGCTGCACTTCCCCACAAGGGGGCGCACACATCTAGAGTTCCTTCACAGTGGCTGAGAGGCTGGTGGCAGGCCCATTCTATATCTCTCTCACTCTCTCTCTGACTCCAAAAAAAAAAAGAGAGAGAGACATCCTTTAAAGAAAAGGATTAGGGGGCTGGAGAGATGGCTTAGGTGTAGGCGCCTGCCTTCTAAGCCTAAGAACACTGGTTCCAATCTCCAGGTCCCACGTTTAGCCAGATGCAAAGTGACACAAGGGCGCAATGCCGCGATTGACCACAAGGCGGCGCACACATCTGGATTTCGATTGCAGCAGCTGAGACACTGCTGGCGTGCCATCTCTGTCTTCCTCTCCCTCTCTCTCTTTCTCTCTGTGTGTCATTCTCCAAAAAAATAATTAAAAATATAAAAAAAGGATTAGGGGGCTGGAGAGATGGCTTAGTGGTTAAGCACTTGCTTGTGAAGCCTAAAGACCCTGGCTCAAGGCTCAATTTCTCAGGACCCATGTAAGTCACATGCACAAATGGGCACATGCATCTGGAGTTCGTTTGCAGTGGCTGGAGGCCCTGGCATGCCCATTCTTTCTGTCTCTCTCTCCCCCTGCCTATTTCTGTATCTTTCTCTCAAATAAAAATCTCAATTAGGGCTGGAGAGATGGCTTAGGGGTTAAGGCGCCTGCCTTCGAAGCCTAAGAACAATGGTTCCAATCTCCAGCAGTTCCAATCTCCAGGTCCCACGTTTGGCCAGATGCAAGTGACACAAGGGCGCAATGCTGCACTTCCCCACAAGGGGGCGCACACATCTTGAGTTCCTTCACAGTGGCTGAGAGGCTGCTGGCAGTCCAATTCTCTATCTCTCTCTCTCTCTGACTCCAGAAAAAGAAAGAGAGAGAGATCCTTTAAAAGAAAAGGATTAGGGGCTGGAGAGCTGGCTTAGGTGTAGGCGCCTGCCTTCTAAGCCTAAGAACACTGGTTCCAATCCCCAGGTCCCACGTTTAGCCAGATGCAAAGTGACGCAAGGGCGCAATGCCGCGATTGACCACAAGGGGGCGCACACATCTGGATTTCGTTTGCAGCATCTGAGACACTGCTGGCGTGCCATCTCTGTCTTCCTCTCCCTCTCTCTCTCTGTCTCTCTCTGTGTCTCTCTCCAACAAATAATAAAAAATTGAATAAAAAGGATTAGGGGGCTGGAGCGATGGCTTACTGGTTAAGCACTTGTCTGTGAAGCCTAAAGACCCTGGTTCAAGGCTCAATTTCTCAGGACCCATGTAAGTCAGATGCACAAATGGGCACATGCATCTGGAGTTCGTTTGCAGTGGCTAGAGTCCTTGGCATGCCCATTCTTTCTGTCGCTCTCTCCCCCTGCCTATTTCTATATCTTTCTCTCAAATAAAAATCTCAAATAGGGCTGGAGAGATGGCTTAAGGGTTAAGGCGCCTGCCTTCTAAGCCTAATAACACTGGTTCCAATCTCCAGTGGTTCCAATCTCCAGGTCCCACGTTTGGCCAGATGCAAGAGACACAAGGGCGCAATGCTGCACTTCCCCACAAGGGGGCGCACACATCTAGAGTTCCTTCACAGTGGCTGAGAGGCTGCTGGCAGGCCCATTCTCTATCTCTCTCTCTCTCTCTGACTCCAAAAAAAAGAGAGAGAGAGAGATCCTTTCAAGAAAAGGATTAGGGGGCTAGAGAGATGGCTTAGGTATAGGCGCCTGCCTTCTAAGCCTAAGAACACTGGTTCCAATCCCCAGGTCCCACGTTTAGCTAGATGCAAAGTGACGCAAGGGTGCAATGCCGCGCTTGACCACAATGCGGCGCACACATCTGGATTTCGTTTGCAGCAGCTAAGACACTTCTGTCGTGCCGTCTCTGTCTTCCTCTCCCTCTCTCTCTCTATCTCGCTCTGTGTCCCTCTCCAAAAAATAATAAAAAATTTAAAAAAAAGGATTAGGGGGCTGGAGAGATGGCTTAGTGGTTAAGCACTTGCCTGTGAAGCCTAAAGACCCTGGTTCAAGGCTCAATTTCTCAGGACCCATGTTAGACAGATGCACAAATGGGCACATGCATCTGGAGTTCGTTTGCAGTGGCTGGAGGCCCTGGCATGGCCATTCTTTCTGTCTCTCTCTCCCCCTGCCTATTTCTGTATCTTTCTCTCAAATAAAAATCTCAAATAGGGCTGGAGAGATGGCTTAGGGGTTAAGGCGCCTGCCTTCTAAGCCAAGGAACACTGGTTCCAATCTCCAGCGATTCCAATCTCCAGGTCCCACGTTTGGCCAGATGCAAGTGACACAAGGGCGCAATGCTGCACTTCCCCACAAGGGGGCGCACACATCTAGAGTTCCTTCACAGTGGCTGAGAGGCTGCTGGCAGGCCCATTCTCTATCTCTCTCTCTCTGACTCCAAAAAAAAAAAGAGAGAGAGAGAGATCCTTTAAAGAAAAGGATTAGGGGGCTGGAGAAATGGCTTAGGGGTTAAGGCGCCTGCCTTCTAAGCCTAAGAACACTGGTTCCAATCTCCAGGTCCCACCTTTAACCACATGCAAAGTGACGCAAGGGCGCAATGCCGCGCTTGACCACAAGGTGGCGCACACATCTGGGATTCGTTTGCAGCAGCTGAGACACTGCTGACGTGCCATCTCTGTCTTCCTCTCCATCTCTCTCTTTCTCTCTCTGTGTCATTCTCCAAAAAAATAATAAAAAATATTAAGAAAGGATTTTGGGGCTGGAGAGATGGCTTAGTGGTTAAGCACTTGCCTGTGAAGCCTAAAGACCCTGGTTCAAGGCTCAATTTCTCAGGACCCATGTAAGTCAGATGCACAAATGGGCACATGCATCTGGAGTTCGTTTGCAGTGGCTGGAGGCACTGGCATGCCCATTCTTTCTGTCTCTCCCCCTGCCTATATCTGTATCTTTCTCTCAAATAAAAATCACAAATACGGCTGGAGAGATGGCTTAGGGGTTAAGGCGCCTGTCTTCTAAGCCTAAGAACACTGGTTCCAATCTCCAGCGGTTCCAATCTCCAGGTCCCACGTTTGGCCAGATGCAAGTGACACAAGGGCGCAATGCTGCACTTCCCCACAAGGTGGCGCACACATCTAGAGTTCCTTCATAGTGGATGAGAGGCTTTTGGCAGGCTCATTCTCTAACTCTCTCTCTCTCTCTCTGACTCCAAAAAAAAAAAAAAGAGAGAGAGATCCTTTAAAGAAAAGGATTAGGGGGCTGGAGAGATGGCATAGGGGTTAAGGCGCCTGCCTTCGAAGCCTAAGAACACTGGTTCCAATGTCCACGTCCCACGTTTAGCCAGATGCAAAGTGACGCAAGGGCGCAATGCCGCGCCCTCCCACAAGGGGGAGCACACATCTGGATTTCTTTTGCAGCAGCTGAGACACTGCTGGCGTGCCATCTCTGTGTTCCTCTCCCTCTCTCTCTCTGTCTCTCACTGTGTCTCTCTCCAAAAAATAATAAAAAATTAAAAAAAAAGGATTAGGGGGCTGGAGAGATGGCTTAGTGGTTAAGCACTTGCCTGTGAAGCCTAAAGACCCTGGTTCAAGGCTCAATTTCTCAGGATCCATGTTAGACAGATGCACAAATGGGCACATGCATCTGCAGTTCGTTTGCAGTGGCTGGAGGCCCTGGCATGCCCATTTTTTCTGTCTCTCTCTCCCCCTGCCTATTTCTGTATCTTTCTCTCAAATAAAAATCTCAATTAGGGCTGGAGAGATGGCTTAGGGGTTAAGGCGCCTGCCTTCGAAGCCTAAGAACAATGGTTCCAATCTCCAGCAGTTCCAATCTCCAGGTCCCACGTTTGGCCAGATGCAAGTGACACAAGGGCGCAATGCTGCACTTCCCCACAAGGGGGCGCACACATCTAGAGTTCCATCACAGTGGCTGAGAGGCTGCTGGCAGTCCAATTCTCTATCTCTCTCTCTCTCTCTGACTCCAGAAAAAAGAGAGAGAGAGAGAGATCCTTTAAAGAAAAGGATTAGGGGGCTGGAGAGCTGGCTTAGGTGTAGGCGCCTGCCTTCTAAGCCTAAGAACACTGGTTCCAATCCCCAGGTCCCACGTATAGCCAGATGCAAAGTGACGCAAGGGTGCAATGCCGCGCTTGACCACAAGGCGGCGCACACATCTGGATTTCGTTTGCAGCAGCTGAGACACTGCTGGCGTGCCATCTCTGTCTTCCTCTCCCTCTCTCTCTCTGTCTCTCTCTGTGTCTCTCTCCAACAAATAATAAAAAATTTTAAAAAAAGGATTAGGGGGCTGGAGAGATGGCTTAGTGTTTAAGCACTTGCCTGTGAAGCCTAAAGACCCTGGTTCAAGGCTCAATTTCTCAAGAACCATGCAAGTCAGATGCACAAATGGGCACATGGATCTGGAGATCGTTTGCAGTGGCTGGAGGCCCTGGCATGCCCATTCTTTCTGTCTCTCTCTCCCCCTGCCTATTTCTGTATCTTTCTCTCAAATAAAAATATCAAATAGGGCTGGAGAGAGGGCTTAGGGGTTAAGGAGCCTGCCTTCTAAGCCTAAGAACACTGGTTCCAATCTCCAGCGGTTCCAATCTCCAGGTCCCACGTTTGGCCAGATGCAAGAGACACAAGGGTGCAATGCTGCACTTCCCCACAAGGGGGCGCACACATCTAGAGTTCCGTCACAGTGGCTGAGAGCCTGATGGCAGGCACATTCTCTATCTCTCTCTCTCTCTCTCTCCAAAAAAAAGAGAGAGAGAGAGATCCTTTAAAGAAAAGGATTAGGGGGCTGAGAGATGGATTAGGGGTTAAGGCGCATGCCTTCTAAGCCTAAGAACACTGGTTCCAATCTCCAGGTCCCACGTTTAGCCAGATGCAAAGTGACGCAAGGGCACAATGCTGCACTTGACCACAAGGCGGCGCACACATCTGGATTTCGTTTGCAGCAGCTGAGACACTGCTGGCGTGCCATCTCTTCTTCCTATCCCTCTCTCTCTCTGTCTCTCTCTGTGTCTCTCTCCAAAAAATAATAAAAAATTTAAAAAAAAAAGGATTAGGGGGCTGGAGAGATGCCTTAGTGGTTAAGTACTTGCCTGTGAAGCCTATAGACCCTGGTTCAAGGCTCAATTTCTCAGGACCCATGTAAGACAGATGCACAATAGGGCACATGCATCTGCAGTTCGTTTGCAGTGGCTGGAGGCCCTGGCATGGCCATTCTTTCTGTCTCTCTCTCCCCTTGCCTATTTCTGTATCTTTCTCTCAAATAAAAATCTCAAATAGGGCTGGAGAGATGGCTTAGGGGTTAAGGCGCCTGCCTCCTAAGCCTAAGAACACTGGTTCCAATCTCCAGCGGTTCCAATCTCCAGGTCCCACGTTTGGCCAGATGCAAGTGACACAAGGGCGCAACGCTGCACTTCCCCACAAGGGGGCGCACACATCTAGAGTTCCTTCACAGTGGCTGAGAGGCTGCTGGCAGGTCCATCCTCTATCTCCCTCTCTGACTCCAAAAAAAAAGAGAGAGAGAGATCCTTTAAAGAAAAGGATTAGCGGGCCGGAGAGATGGCTTAGGGGTTAAGGCGCCTGCCTTCTAAGCCTAAGAACACTGGTTCCAATCTCCACGTCCCACGTTTAGCCAGATGCAAAGTGACGCAAGGGAGCAATGCCACGCTTGACCACAAGGGGGTGCACACATCTGGATTTCGTTTGTAGCAGTTGAGACACTGCTGGCGTGCCATCTCTGTCTTCCTCTCCCTCTCTCTCTCTGTCTCTCTCTGTGTGTCTCTCCAAAAAATAATTAAAAAAATTTTAAAAAAAGGATTACGGGGCTGGAGAGATGTCTTAGTGGTTAAGTACTTGCCTGTGAAGCCTAAAGACCCTTGTTCAAGGCTCAATTTCTCAGGACACATATAAGTCAGATGCACAAATGGGCACATGCATCTGGAGTTCGTTTGCAATGGCTGGAGGCCCTGTCATGCCCATTCTTTCTGTCTCTCTCTCCCCCTGCCTATTTCTGTATCTTTTTCTCAAATAAAAATCTCAAATAGGGCTGGAGAGATGGATTAGAGGTTAAGGCGCCTGCCTCCTAAGCCTAAGAACACTGGTTCCAATCTCCAGCAGTTCCAATCTCCAGGTCCCACGATGGGCCAGATGCAAGTGATACAAGGGCGCAATACTGCACTTCCCCACAAGGGGGCGAACACATCTACAGTTCCTTCACAGTGGCTGAGAGGCTGCTGGCAGGCCCCTTCTCGATCTCTCTCTCTCTCTCTGACTCCAAAAAAAAAAAACAGAGAGAGAGAGATCCTTTAAAAAAAGATTTAGGGGGCTGGAGAGATGGCTTAGGGGTTAGGCACCTGCCTTGTAAGGCTAAGAACACTGCTTCCAATCTCCAGGTCCCACGTTTAGCCAGATGCAAAGTGACGCAAGGGCGCAACGCCGCGCTTGACCACACGGCGGCGCATCATCTGGATTTCGTTTGCGGCAGCTGAGACACTGCTGGCTTGCCATCTCTGTCTTCCTCTCCGTCTCTCTCTTTCTCTCTCTGTGTCATTCTCGAAAAAAATAATTAAAACTATTAAGAAAGTATTAGGGGGCTGGAGAGATGGCTTAGTGGTTAAGCACTTGCCTGTGAAGCGTACAGACCCTGGTTCAAGGCTCAATTTCTCAGGATCCATGTAAGTCAGATGCACAAATGGGCACATGCATCTGCAGTTCGTTTGCAGTGGCTGGAGGCCCTGGCATGCCCATTCTTTCTGTCTCTCTCTCCCCCTGCCTATTTCTGTATCTTTCTCCCAAATAAAAATCTCAAATAGGGCTGGAGAGATGGCTTAGGGATTAAGGCGCCTGCCTCCTAAGCCTAAGAACACTGGTTCCAATCTCCAGCGGTTCCAATCTCCAGGTCCCACGTTTGTCCAGATGCAAGTGACACAAGGGCCCAATGCTGCACTTCCCCACAAGGGGGCGCACACATCTAGAGTTCCTTCACAGTGGCTGAGAGGCTGCTGGCAGGCCCATTCTCTATCTCTCTCTCTCTCTCTGACTCCAAAAAGAGAGAGAGAGAGAGATCCTTTAAAGAAAAGGATTAGGTGGCTGGAGAGATGGCTTAGGTGTAGGCGCCTGCCTTCTAAGCCTAAGAACACTGGTTCCAATCTCCAGGTCCCACGTTTAGCCAGATCCAAAGTGACACAAGGGCGCAATGCCGCGCTTGACCACAAGGCGTCGCACACATCTGGATTTCGTTAGCAGCTGCTGAGACAGTGCTGGCGTGCCATCTCTGTCTTCCTCTCCGTCTCTCTCTTTCTCTCTCTCTGTCATTCTTGAAAAAAATAATAAAAAATATAAAAAAAGGATTAGGGGGCTGGAGAGATGGCTTAGTGGTTAAGCACTTGCCTGTGAAGCCTAAAGACCCTGGTTCAAGGCTCAATTTCTCAGGACCCATGTAAGTCAAATGCACAAATGGGCACATGCATCTGGAGTTCGTTTGCAGTGGCTGGAGGCCCTGGCATGCCCATTCTTTCTGTCTCTCTCTCCCCCTGCCTATTTCTGTATCTTTCTCTCAAATAAAAAACTCAAATAGGGCTGGAGAGATGGCATAGGGGTTAAGGCGCCTTACTTCTAACCGTAAGAACACTGGTGCCAATCTCCACCGGTTCCAATCTCCAGGTCCCATGTTTGGCCAGATGCAAGTGACACAAGGGCGCAATGCTGCACTTCCCCACAAGGGGGCGAAAACATCTAGAGTTCCTTCACAGTGGCTGAGAGGCTGCTGGCAGGCCCATTCTCTATCTCTCTCTCTCTCTCTCTCTGACTCCAAAAAAAAAAAAGAGAGAGAGAGATCTTTTAAAGAAAAGGATTACGGGGCTGATGAGATGTATTAGGGGTTAAGGCGCCTGCCTTCTAAGCCTAAGAACACTGGTTCCAATCTCCAGGTCCCACGATTGGCCATATACAAAGTGACGCAAGGGCGCAAATCCACGCTTGACCACAGGGCGGCGCACACATCTGGATTTTGTTTGCAGCAGCTGAGACACTGCTGGCGTGCCATCTCTGTCTTCCCCTCCCTCTCTCTCTCTGTCTCTCTCTGTGTCTCTCTCCAAAAATTAATAAAAAATTTAAAAAAAAAAGGATTAGGGGGCTGGAGAGATGGCTTAGTGGTTAAGCACTTGCCTGTGAAGCCTAAAGACCCTGGTTCAAGGCTCAATTTCTCAGGATCCATGTTAGACAGATGCACAAATGGGCACATGCATCTGTAGTTCGTTTGCAGTGGCTGGAGGCCCTGGCATGCCCATTCTTTCTGTCTCTCTCTCCCCCTGCCTATTTCTGTATCTTTCTCTGAAATAAAAATCTCAATTAGGGCTGGAGAGATGGCTTAGGGGTTAAGGCGCCTGCCTTCGAAGCCTAAGAACAATGGTTCCAATCTCCAGCAGTACCAATCTCCAGGTCCCACGTTTGGTCAGATGCAAGTGACACAAGGGCACAATGCTGCACTTCCCCACAAGGGGGCCCACACATCTAGAGTTCCATCACAGTGGCTGAGAGGCTGCTGGCAGGCCCATTCTATATCTCTCTCTCTCTCTTTGACTACAGAAAAAAGAGAGAGAGAGACAGATCCTTTCAAGAAAAGGATGAGGGGGCTGGAGAGATGGCTGAGGTGTAGGCTCCTGCCTTCTAAGCCTAAGAACACTGGTTCCAATCCCCAGGTCCCACGTTTAGCCAGATGCAAAGTGACGCAAGGGTGCAATGCCGCGCTTGACCACAAGGCGGTGCACACATCTGCATTTCGTTTGCAGCAGCTGAGACACTGCTGGCGTGCCATCTCTGTCTTCCTCTCCCTCTCTCTCTCTGTCTCTCTCTGTGTCTCTCTCCAACAAATAATAAAAAATTTTAAAAAAAAGATTAGGGGACTGGAGAGATGGCTTAGTGGTTAAGCACTTGCCTGTGAAGCCTAAAGACCCTGGTTCAAGGCTGAATTTCTCAGGAGCCGTGCAAGTCAGATGCACAAATGGGCACATGCATCTGGAGATCGTTTGCAGTGGCTGGAGGCCCTGGCATGCCCATTCTTTCTGTCTCTCTGTCCCCCTGCCTATTTTTGTATCTTTCTCTCAAATAAAAATCTCAAATAGGGCTGGAGAGATGGCTTAGGGGTTAAGGAGCCTGCCTTCTAAGGCTAAGAACACTGGTTCCAATCTCCAGCGGTTCCAATCTCCAGGTCCCACGTTTGGCCAGAAGCAAGAGACACAAGGGCGCAATGCTGCACTTCCCCACAAGGGGGCGCACACATCTAGAGTTCCGTCACAGTGGCTGAGAGCCTGATGGCAGGCACATTCTCTATCTCTCTCTCTCTCTCTCTCTGACTCCAAAAAAAAGAGAGAGAAAGAGATCCTTTAAGGAAAAGGATTAGGGGGCTGGAGAGATGGCTTAGGGCTTAAGGCGCCTGCCTTCTAAGCCTCAGAACACGGGTTCCAATCTCCAGGTCCCACGTTTAGCCAGATGCAAAGTGACGCAAGGGCGCAATGCCGCGCTTGACCACAAGGCGGCGCACACATCTGGATTTCGTTTGCAGCAGCTGAGACACTGCTGGCGTGCCATCTCTGTCTTCCTCTCCCTCTCGCTCTCTGTCTCTCTCTGTGTCTCTCTCCAAAAAATAATAAAAAATTTAAAAAAAAGGATTAGGGGCCTGGAGAGATGGTTTAGTGGTTAAGCACATGCCTGTGAAGCCTAAAGACCCTGGTTCAAGTCTCAATTTCTCAGGACCCATGCACGTCAGATGCACAAATGGGCACATGCATCTGGAGTTCGTTTGCAGTGGCTTGAGGCACTGGCATGCCCATTCTTCCTGTCTCTCTCTCCCCCTGCCTATTTCTGTATCTTTCTCTCAAATAAAAATCTCAAATAGGGCTGGAGAGATGACTTAGGGGTTAAGGCGCCTGCCTTCTAAGCCTAAGAACACTGGATCCAATCTCCAGCGGTTCCAATCTCCAGGTCCCACGATTGGCCAGATGCAAGTAACACAAGGGCGCAATGCTGCACTTCCCCACAAGGGGGCGCACACATCTAGAGTTCCGTCACAGTGGCTGAGAGGCTGCTGGCAGGCCAATTCTCTATCTCTCTCTCTCTCTCACTCCAAAAAAAACGAGAGAGAGAGAGAGATCCTTTAAAGAAAAGGATTAGGGGGCTAGAGAGATGGATTAGGGGTTAAGGCGCCTGCCTTCTAAGCCTGAGAACACTGGTTCCAATCTCCAGGTCCCATGTTTAGCCAGATGCAAAGTGACGCAAAGGTGCAATGCCCTTGACCACAAGGCGGTGCACACATCTGGATTTCTTTTGCAGCAGCTGAGATACTGCTGGCGTGCCATCTCTTCTTCCTATCCCTCTCTCTCTCTTTCTCTCTCTGTGTCTCTCTCCAAAAAATAATAAAAAATTTAAAAAAAAAAAGGATTAGGGGGCTGGAGAGATGCCTTAGTGGTTAAGTACATGCCTGTGAAGCCTAAAGACCCTGGTTCAAGGCTCAATTTCTCAGGACCCATGTAAGACAGATGCACAAATGGGCACATGCATCTGCAGTTCGTTTGCAGTGGGTTGAGGCCCTGGCATGCCCATTCTTTCTGTCTCTCTCTCCCCCTGCCTATTTCTGTATCTTTCTCTCAAATAAAAATCTCAAATAAGGCTGGAGAGATGGCTTAGTGGTTAAGGCGCCTGCCTCCTAAGCCTAAGAACACTGGTTCCAATCTCCAGCGGTTCCAAACTCCAGGTCCCACGTTTGGCCAGATGCAAGTGACACAAGGGCGCAATGCTGCACTTCCCCACAAGGGGGCGCCCACATCTAGAGTTCCTTCACAGTGGCTGAGAGGCTGCTGGCAGGCCCATTCTCTATCTCTCTCACTCTCTCTCTGACTCCAAAAAAAAAAAGAGAGAGAGAGAGATCCTTTAAAGAAAAGGATTAGGGGGCTGGACAGATGGCTTAGGTGTAGACGCCTGCCTTCTAAGCCTCAGAACACTGGTTCCAATCTCCAGGTCCCACGTTTAGCCAGATGCAAAGTGACGCAAGGGCGCAATGCCGCGCTTGACCACAAGGCGGCGCACACATCTGGATTTCGATTGCAGCAGCTGAGACACTGCTGGCGTGCCATCTCTGTCTTCCTCTCCGTCTCTCTCTCTGTCTCTCTCTGTGTCTCTCCCCAACAAATAATAAAAATTTTAAAAAAAAGGATTAGGGGGCTGGAGAGATGCCTTAGTGGTTAAGCACTTGCCTCTGAAGCCTAAAGACCCTGGTTCAAGGCTCAATTTCTCAGGACCCATGTAAGTCAGATGCACAAATGGGCACATGCATCTGGAGTTCGTTTGCAGTGCCTGGAAGCCTTGGCATGCCCATTCTTTCTGTCTCTCTCTCCCCCTGCCTATTTCTGTATCTTTCTCTCAAATAAAAATCTCAAATAGGGCTGGAGAGATGGCTTAAGGGTTAAGGCGCCTGCCTTCTAAGCCTAAGAACACTGGTTCCAATCTCCAGCGGTTCCAATCTCCAGGTCCCACGTTTGGCCAGATGCAAGTGACACAAGGGCGCATTGCTGCACTTCCCCACAAGGGGGCGACCACATCTAGAGTTCCTTCACAGTGGCTGAGAGGCTGCTGGCAGGCCCATTCTCTCTCTCTCTCTCTCTCTCTCTCTCTCTCTCTCTCTCTCTCTCTGACTCCAAAAAAAAAAGAGAGAGGGAGATTCTTTAAAGAAAAGGATTGGGGGGCTGGAGAGATGGATTAGGGATTAAGGCGCCTGCCTTCTAAACCTAACAACACTGGTTCCATCCTCCAGGTCCCACGTTTAGGCAGATGCAAAGTGACACAAGGGCACAATGCCGCGCTTGGCCACAAGGGGGCGCACACATCTGGATTTCGTTTGCAGCTGCTGAGAGACTGCTGGCGTGCCATCTCTGTCTTCCTCTCCCTCTCTCTCTCTGTCTCTCTCTGTGTCTCTCTCCAAAAAATAATAAAAAATTAAAAAAAAAAGGATTAGGGGGCTGGAGAGATGGCTTAGTGGTTAAGCACTTGCCTGTGAAGCCTACAGACCCTGGTTCAAGGCTCAATTTCTCAGGACCCATGTAAGTCAGATGCACAAATGGGCACATGCATCTGGAGTTCGTTTGCAGTGGCTGGAGGCCCTGGCATGCCCATTCTTTCTGTCTCTCTCTTCCCCTTCCTATTTCTGTATCTTTCTCTCAAATAAAAATCTCAAATAGGGCTGGAGAGATGGCTTATGGGTTAAGGCGCCTGCCTACTAAGCCTAAGAACACTGGTTCAAATCTACAACGGTTCCAATCTCCAGGTCCCACGTTTGGCCAGATGCAACAGACACAAGGGCGCAATGCTACACTTCCCCACAAGGGGGCGCACACATCTAGAGTTCCTTCACAGTGGCTGAGAGGCTGCTGGCAGGCCAATTCTCTATCTCTCTCTCCCTCTCTGACTCCAAAAAAAAAAAGAGAGAGACATCCTTTAAAGAAACGGATTAGGGGGCTAGAGAGATGGCTTAGGTGTAGGCGCCTGCCTTCTAAGCCTAAGAACAATGGTTCCAATCTCCAGGTCCCACGTTTAGCTAGATGCAAAGTGACGCAAGGGCGCAATGCCGCGCTTGACCACAAGGCGGCGCACACATCTGGATTTCGTTTGCAGCAGCTGAGAAACTGCTGGCGTGCCATCTCTGTCTTCCTCTCCCTCTCTTTCTCTGTCTTTCTCTGTATCTCTCTCCAAAAAATAATAACAAATTTAAAAAAAGGGATTAGGGGGCTGGAGAGATGGCTTAGTGGTTACGCACTTGCCTGTGAAGCCTAAAGACCCTGGTTCAAGGCTCAATTTCTCAGGACCCATGTAAGTCAGATGCACAAATGGGCACATGCATCTGGAGTTCGTTTGCAGTGGGTGGAGTCCCTGGCATGCCGATTGTTTCTGTCTCTCTCTCCCCCTGCCTATATCTGTATCTTTCTCTCAAATAAAAATGTCAAATAGGGCTGGAGAGATGGTTTAGGGGTTAGGGGCCTGCTTCCTAAGCCTAAGAACACTGGTTCCAATCTCCAGCGGTTCCAATCTCCAGGTCCCAAGTTTGGCCAGATGCAAGTGACACAAGGGCGCAATGCTGCACTTCCCCACAAGGGGGCGCACACATCTAGAGTTCCTTCACAGTGGCTGAGAGGCTGCTGGCAGGCCAATTCTCTATCTCTCTCTCTCTCTCTGACTACAAAAAAAAAAGAGAGAGAAAGATCCTTTAAAGAAAAGGATTAGGGGGCTGGAGAGATGGCTTAGGGGTTAAGGCGCCTGCCTTCTAAGCCTAAGAACACTGGTTCCAATCTCCAGGTCCCACGTTTAGCCAGATGCAAAGTGACACAAGGGCGCAATGCCGCGCTTGCCCGAAAGGGGGCGCACACATCTGGATTTCGTTTACAGCAGCTGAGACACTGCTGGCGTGCCATCTCTGTCTTCCTCTCCCTCTCTCTCTCTTTCTCTCTCTGTGTCTCTCTCCAAAAATTAAAAAAAATTAAAAAAAAAAGGATTAGGGGGTTGGAGAGATGGCTTAGTGGTTAAGCACTTGCCTGTGAAGCCTAAAGACCCTGGTTCAAGGCTCAATTTCTCAGAACCCATGTAAGTCAGATGCACAAATGGGCACATGCATCTGGAGTTCGTTTGCAGTGGCTGGAGGCCCTGGCATGCCCATTCTTTCTGTCTCTCTCTCCCCCTGCCTATTTCTGTATCTTTCTCTCAAATAAAAATCTCAAATAGGGCTGGAGAGATGGCTTAGGGGTTAAAACGCCTACCTCCTAAGCCTAAGAACACTGGTTCCAATCTCCAGCGGTTCCAATCTCCAGGTCCCACGTTTGGCCAGATGCAAGTGACACAAGGGCGCAATGCTGCACTTCCCCATAAGGTGGCTCACACATCAAGAGTTCCTTCACAGTGGGTGAGAGGCTGCTGACAGGCCCATTCTCTATCTCTCTCTCTCTCTCTCTCTCTCTGACTCCAAAAAAAAGAGAGAGAGAGAGATCCTTTTAAGAAAAGGATTAGGGGGCTGGAGAGATGGCTTAGGTGAAGGCGCCTGCCTTCTAAGCCTAAGAACACTGGTTCCAATCTCCAGGTCCCACGTTTAGCCAGATGCAAAGTGACGCAAGGGCGCAATGCCACGCTTGACCACAAGGCGGCGCACACATCTGGATTTCGTTTGCAGCAGCTGAAACACTGCTGGCGTGCCATCTCTGTCTTCCTCTCCCTCTCTCTCTCTGTCTCTCTCTGTGTCTCTCTCCAACAAATAATAAAAAATTTAAAAAAAAGGATTAGGGGGCTGGAGAGATGGCTTAGTGGTTAAGCACTTGCCTGTGACGCCTAAAGACCCTGGTTCAAGGCTCAATTTCTCAGGACCCATGTTAGTCAGATACACAAATGGGCACATGCATCTGGAGTTCGTTTGCAGTGGCTGGAGGCCCTGGCATGCCCATTCTTTCTGTCTCTCTCTCCCCCTGCCTATTTCTGTATCTTTCTCTCAAATAAAAATAGGGCGGGAGAGATGGCTTAAGGGTTAACGCGCCTGTCTTCTAAGCCTAAGAACACTGGTTCCAATCTCCAGCGGTTCCAATCTCCAGGTCCCACATTTGGCCAGATGCAAGTGACACAAGGGCGCAATGCTGCACTTCCCCACAAGGGGGCTCACACATCTAGAGTTCCTTCACAGTGGCTGAGAGGCTGCTGGCAGGCCCATTCTCTATCTCTCTGTCTCTCTCTCCGAGTCCAAAAAAAAAAAGAGAGAGAGAGATCCTTTAAAGAAAAGGATTAGGGGGCTGGAGAGATGGATTAGGGGTTAAGGCGCCTGCCTTCTAAGCATAAGAACACTTGTTCCAATCTCCAGGTCCCACGTTTAGCCAGATGCAAAGTGACGCAAGGGCGCAATGCCGCGTTTGACCACAAGGCGGCGCCCACATCTGGGTTTCGTTTACAGCAGCTGAGACATTGCTGGCGAGCCATCTCTGTCTTCCCCTCCCTCTCGCTCTCTGTCTCTCTCTGTGTCTCTCTCCAAAAAATAATAAAAAATTTAAAAAAAGGATTAGGGGGCTGGAGAGATGGCTTAGTGGTTAAGGAATTGCCTGTGAAGCCTAAAGACCCTGGTTCAAGGCTCAATTTCTCAGGACCCATGTTAGTCAGATACACAAATGGGCACATGCATCTGGAGTTCGTTTGCAGTGGCTGGAGGCCCTGGCATGCCCATTCTTTCTGTCTCTCTCTTCCCCTTCCTATTTCTGTATCTTTCTCTCAAATAAAAATCTCAAATAGGGCTGGAGAGATGGCTTATGGGTTAAGGCCCCTGCCTACTAAGCCTAAGAACACTGGTTCAAATCTACAACGGTTCCAATCTCCAGGTCCCACGTTTGGCCAGATGCAACAGACACAAGGGCGCAATGCTGCACTTCCCCACAAGGGGGCGCACACATCTAGAGTTCCTTCACAGTGGCTGAGAGGCTGCTGGCAGGCCAATTCTCTATCTCTCTCTCCCTCTCTGACTCCAAAAAAAAGAGAGAGAGAGAGATCCTTTAAAGAAACGGATTAGGGGGCTAGAGAGATGGCTTAGGTGTAGGCGCCTGCCTTCTAAGCCTAAAGACACTGGTTCCAATCTCCAGGTCCCACGTTTAGCTAGATGCAAAGTGACGCAAGGGTGCAATGCCGCGCTTGACCACAAGGCGGCGCACAGATCTGGGTTTCGTTTGCAGCAGCTGAGAAACTGCTGGCGTGCCATCTCTGTCTTCCTCTCCCTCTCTCTCTGTCTCTCTCTGTCTCTGTCTCTCCAAAAAATAATAAAAAATTTAAAAAGGATTAGGGGCTGGAGAGATGGCTTAGTGGTTAAGCATTTGCCTGTGAAGCCTAAAGACCATGGTTCAAGGCTCAATTTCTCAGGACCCATGTAAGTCAGATGCACAAATGGGCACATGCATCTGGAGTTCGTTTGCAGTGGGTGGAGTCCCTGGCATGCCGATTCTTTCTGTCTCTCTCTCCCCCTGCCTATTTCTGTATCTTTCTCAAATAAAAATCTCAAATAGGGCTGGAGAGATGGCTTAGGTGTTAAGGCGCATGCCTCCTAAGCCTAAGAACACTGGTTCCAATCTCCAGCGGTTCCAGTCTCCAGGTCCCACGTTTGGCCAGATGCAAGTGACACAAGAGCGCAATGCTGCACTTCCCCATAAGGGGGCGCACACACCTAGAGTTCCTTCACAGTGGGTGAGAGGCTGCTGGCAGGCCAATTCTCTATCTCTCTCTCCCTCTCTGACTCCAAAAAAAAAAAAGAGAGAGAGAGATCCTTTAAAGAAAAGGATTAGGGGGCTAGAGAGATGGATTAGGGGTAAAGGCGCCTGCCTTCTAAGCCTAAGAACACTGGTTCCAATCTCCAGGTCCCACGTTTAGCCAGATGCAAAGTGACACAAGGGCGCAATGCCGCGCTTGACCACAAGGCGGCGCACACATCTGTATTTCGTTTGCAGCAGCTGAGACACTGCTGGCGTGCCATCTCTGTCTTCCTCTCCTCTCTCTCTGTCTCTCTCTGTGTCTCTCTCCAAAAATAATAAAAATTTTTAAAAAAAGGATTAGGGGGCTGGAGAGATGCCTTAGTGGTTAAGTACTTGCCTGTGAAGCCTAAAGACCCTGGTTCAAGGCTCAATTTCTCAGGACCCATGTAAGTCAGATGCACAAATGGGCACATGCATCTGGAGTTCGTTTGCAGTGGCTGGAGGCCCTGGCATGCCCATTCTTTCTGTCTCTCTCTCCCCCTGCCTATTTCTGAATCTTTCTCGCAAATAAAAATCTCAAATAGGGCTGGAGAGATGGCTTCGGGGTTAAGGCGCCTGCCTTCTAAGCCTAAGAACACTGGTTCCAATCTCCAGCTGTTCCAATCTCCAGGTCCCACGTTTGGCCAGATGCAAGTGACACAAAGGCGCAATGCTGCACTTCCCCACAAGGGGGCGAACACATCTAGAGATCAACACAGTTGCTGAGAGGTTGCTGGCAGGCCCATTCTCTATCTCTCTCACTCTCTCTGACTCCAAAAAAAAAAGAGAGAGAGAGCTCCTTTAAAGAAAAGGATTAGGGGGTTGGAGAGATGGCTTGGGAGTTAAGGCGCCTGCCTTCTAAGCCTAAGAACACTGGTTCCAATCTCCAGGTCCCACGTTTAGCAAGATGCAAAGTGACGCAAGGGCCCAATGCCGCGCTAGACCACAAGGGGGCGCACATATCTGGATTTCGTTTGCAGCAGCTGAGACACTGCTGGCGTGCCATCTCTGTCTTCCTCTCCCTCTCTCTCTTTGGCTTTCTCTGTGTCTCTCTCCAAAAAATAATAAAAAATTTAAAAAAAAATAGGATTAGGGGGCTGGAGAGATGGCTTAGTGGTTAAGCACTTGCCTGTGAAGCCTAAAGACCCTGATTCAAGGCTCAATTTCTCAGGACCCATGTAAGTCAGATGCACAAATGGGCACATG
>JAEOAD010002879.1:0-16652 GCA_036365145.1 Orientallactaga sibirica | reverse complement strand
TTCATTTTGGTGTTGCAAAATAAGCTTCATGTGTGCAAAGGTTCTTTGTCCCAGGGTGTTCATGATGTTGTGAATGGGAGCGAGTTTATGGACACGTGTTCCAGCACGCAAGCCTGGTTGTTCCCTCTCTTCCTCCTCCTCTATCTCTACAGTGTGTGGGACCACAAGATGAAGATAAAATAAAAATACAAATGAACAGCAAGTCGAGAATGAAACACTCCACATATAAATTCCTATATCAACAATCATGGGTATCTCTAACAAACACACAGTGGGGACACTACACTTTACTGCACTACAACAGAACTGACAACCCTTACCAAACTCAAAAAAGATGATAACATTAGACACAACAGCCGGTGAGATTATAACAGATATCAGTACAATTCAAAGCACCATTGGTAACAAAACATCATTGCAAAAAATTGTAATAAATTGGAAAAAAGGAATCCATTTCCCACACATTATTAACAACTACACCAATAAGAAACATTGAGGCTGGAGAGATGGCTTAGTGGTCAAGGCATTTGCCTGCAAAACTCCAAGGACCTCAGTTTGATTCCCAGGACCCATACAAGCCAGATGCACAAGGTGGCACATGCATCTGTAGTTTGCTGTGGCTGGAGGCCCTGGTATGCCCATTCTCTCTCTTTCTCTGTGTCTTCCTCTTTATCTCTTTCACTTTCTGAAATAAATAAATAAATAAATAAATAAATAAATAAATAAAAAAATTTAAAAAATAAGAAGCATTGAAATAACAATGAAAAAATATCCCAGCAAAGAAAGGGCAAGCACCGAACAGAGTGCAATATGAATCCCAGCAGACCTTTAACAAGGAAGGAAGATGAACGCTCTGTGAAGCATCCATGAGTAGAAAGAGAAGGAACAATTCCACACCCCTTCTACAAGGTGAGTATCCCCTTATTCCAACGTAGTGTCACAGTAAGGTAAACAGAGAACAAGTGCCCGCACTCCTTGATGAATCAGGAGAGCAGCTCCAAACTCCCAGCACACAGAACAAAAGCCACTATCCATGGTCAGGCTCTAGAGGGCGCAGTATCATCAAATCACCTGCTCCTCCCCACCCTGTGCTTCCTAAAGACAACTCTTTGTATTTCACGTTATTTTTTATTATGTGATACCTGTGGTCATTCACAGTTCCCGGGGCCAAGGAGGGTCTTGGTCTCCAGTCTGCACTTTGTTCCTCCAAAGGCACTGTGCCATGGACTGATTCTGAACACATGCAGTTCGTGGCAGTGCAGCATCTGGGAGGCTGTGGAAGCCTCATCCCTGCCTCTACTTTGTCTTTTATCTCTTCTCTTGGGCTCTGCCTTAAAAAAGAACGTTTTTTTAAATAGTGAACACCAGGTCAGTGTGGACTAGGGTGAAACCCTACCTTGACAAGCCTAAACAAAAACAATTCTTTTTAAATTTTTATTTATTTATTTATTTATTTATTTATTTATTTATTTATTTATTTATGTTTATTTATTTATTTTTTGGAGACACAGAGAGAGTCAGATAGGGAGAGGAAGACAGAAAGAGATGGGCGTGCCAGCAGTCTGTCAGCTCCTGTGAACGAAATCCAGATGTGTGCGCCCCTTTGTGGACAAGTCTGGCATTGCACCCTTGCATCACTTTGTATCTGACTAAATGTGGAGATTGGAACCTCTGGAGATTGGAACCAGCGTTCTTAGGCTTAGCAGGCAGGCGCCTTAACTGCTAAGCCATCTCTCCAGCCCCAAAACAATTTTTTTTCAGGGGCTGGAGAAATGTCTTAGTGGTTACGGTGCTTGTCTAGAAAGTCAAAGGACTGTTCCCCAGTACACACGTAAGCCAGATTCACAAGGAGTTCCTTTGCAGCAGTTGGAGCTGGCATGCCCATTCTCTCTCTCTCTCTCTCTCTCTCTCTCTCCTTCCTTCTCTCTTTTAAATAAGTAAATAAATAAAGTATAAAACATTATTTGAGAAAAAAACAGGGTCCCTTTTGCCCACTGAAATAAACTCCAGATACACGTGCCATTGTGTGCACCTAGTTCTACATGGGTATTGGGGCACCAAACCAGGAGGCAGCAGGCTTAGTAACCAAATGCCTTTAACTGCTGAGCCATCTCACCAGCCCTAAGAATAAACATTTCTATAACTGTAATCTTCCTCAGATTTATCATGTGTTCCCTGGGGCACTTTGTACACATGTGCAATGTCCTTTTCATCTTTAAGGACTTCTATTGTCTGGAATGTGCTCTTTTCATTTACAGCCTTTCCTGGACAAATGTGCAGGCCACTTCCTTCAGACTTTGCATTTTGTTTTCTTTCCTCTCTTAGAGATAAGTCTTGCTCTATAGCCCAGGCTGGCCTTGACCTCACAATTCCTCACCAATGGATCATCCATGAGACAAAGGCTGACATGTCCATATAAAGAGTTATAACTCAGTCAGGACCACAATTTGAAACTCTCAAATGAAAAGACAGACAGCCTGTTTTGGTCTGGGGGTGGGAGAGTGAAGGAGAAAGAGAACAGAAACTAGAAATCTGGTTGTTTTTTCAGTTTAAGTATGTTTTAGGCTGACTGACAGAATTTTAGAGGTTTTCCTCTTGTCCAGATTATGATTGAATTATTTACTGAACAAAATAGCAAGTATGCTTAGAATTCTGTTTTCATGCAAATTCAAAGGAAGCCATTTTTGTTATATTGCAAATGCAGACAAAACTTAAAACAATGATGGAAGTAAACAAAGGATCTGAGATGCAATAAAGTGCTAGATAGAAACAGAAGAAAAGTGTTTAAAAACTCGAGGGCCTCTATTAGGTCTAAAGCAGTACCAGATATGCAGGCTTCCTCGAGGTGAGGTTTTGTAGACTGGCCACACGCAGGGAAACTGGGACGTGCTTGTAGCTCTGAGTCTATTTCTCCTTAGTGTCCTCTGGGGATGTTTCTCAGAATAGTGATTCAATGTACATTTCCCTTGTATCAGATGTTCTTTTCTTTCTCTCTTTTCTCTCCCCTCTTTCTCCTCCCTCCCCTACCCCTCTTTTGTCTCTCTCCCTCTCCTAACTTGGGCTGTAGCTATTTCATTACATCTTAATAGGCATCCTACAGATTTATCAAACCCAACATTTCATAATTTCTACATTCACTTTGTTTCCCACATCAGTCACACATTATCAACCAATACAGATTGTTCTTTTCAAAAAATACTGTTTGGGGGGCTGGAGAAATCGCTTAGCAGTTAAGGCCTATGCCTGAAAAGGCAAAGGATCCCAGTTCAATTCCCCAGGACCCATGTAAGCCAGATGCACAAGGGGATGCATGCATCTGGAGTATATTAGTGGCTGGAGGCCATGGCATACCCATTTTCTCTCTCTCTCTCTCTCTCTCTCTCTCTCAAAATAAATAAAATATAAAAAATGTTTTAAAAATATTTTTTTTCAGGGCTGGAGTGATGGCTTAGCGGTTAAGGCGCCTGCCACCTAAGCCTAAGAACGCCGGTTCCAATCTCCAGGTCCCACGTTTAGCCAGATGCAAAGTGAAGCAAGGGCGCAATGTCGCACTTGCCCACAAGGAGGCGCACACATCTGGATTTCATTCACAGCAGCTGAGAGATGCTGGCACTCCCAACTCTATCTGTCTCCCTCTTTCTCTCTGTCTGTCTTTCTCTGAGTCTCTCTACAAAAATAAATTTAAAATTTTTTTAAATCTTTAAAAAAATATTAAAAATTTTTTTCAGATTATTTATTAGATATGGTAGGGGGTAGAGAATGGGCACACCAGGGCCTCTAGCCACTGCAAACACTAGAAACATGTGCCACCACATGCATCTGGCTTAAATGGGACCTGGAGAACTGAACCTGGGTTCTCAGGCTTCATAGGCAAGTGCCTTAACCACTAAGTCATCTCTCCCACCTGCAATATAGATTTTTCTAAAGAACAACAAAAAAATTTCTTCTGGATTACTTTGTGTGCACATGTGAACTTGTTGGTGTCTGTGCTGGTGTCCCAGGGTGCACATGTAAAGTCAGAGGGCAACGTTAGGTCAGTCCTTGTCTTCCCACTTCCACCTCATTTGAGAAAGGGGCTCCCTTTGTTGTTAACCCCTCTACTTTCCAGATTCTGGCAAATTCTCCTGTCTTGGTATCTCTTCTCCCAGCAGAGGCACTGAGCTAAGAGAAGCCCAGCACCACATCAGGCTCTAACCTGAGGTCTGATCTGAGGACTCGCAGGTGCCTGGCGAGCACTTTCCCACTAGCCATCCCCTAGTCCACTCTCTATAAGAGGCTGTCACTGACTGCTGGGAAGACGGGACAGCCCACAGAGGCTCTTGCTGGCAAAGCTTGCGGACACATATTCCATTTCCAAGCAAATCCACATACTCTGGACACAAAGTGGCACAAGAGCCTGGTGATTGTTTGCAGTGGCCAGAGGTTCTAAAGAGTCCACACACAAATACACACACACACACACACACACACACACACACACACACACACACACAGAGATGCACAAGAAACAGAACATATTAAAATAAACAAATGTTTATTTATATAAAATATTGAGAATTATATACTTATATGTATACATCTAATCACTGCAGGCCTGACTCAGTTTTTACCTATTCCCCACAGAGTGTGGGGCTACTGGCTCAGGTGGGCAACAGCAACAAAATAATCTTCTTACATGTTTGGCAATATTTCTTATGACTCCTCCCCAGCCTCGTTGGCTTTGGCTGTTTGGGGAGGAGGTGGTCTCCGCCTGGGGCACTTGGGGTGGTGGATCCCGGGCCTGAGCATCGATGAATATCCTTTTTCGCAGAGTCCTTACTCTCCTCTGGAATGGGACTGAGCTCTCTAACAGGTCCTGCTCCGTGCTCTCTGTCGCTTCTTTCTCCTTTTTTTTTTAACCATTTTCTGTTGAGCACCGGGATTGGCCAACAGGGAAAGGTCCAGAAGGGTCTGGCTCCTTCTCAGTGACACAGCGGATGAAAAACGTTCTGAAGGAAGCACCAATTCCACCTGATGTCCCCGATACCTGCTGTTGCCCATGGGCCCTCGGTTCTTCAAGATGGTGATGCCTGGCATCTGTCCACAGTGAGCTAAGCGTAACTGCCCTCCGATGTTTTTCATGATGGTTTCTCTTTTAATATTTAGGTGGACTATGTCTGCCCATGGGCAGCATTGAAAAAGACAGGGTGCCTGGGCAAAAAGATGCTGGACCTGGGCCTCCCTCACCGTCCCTAGTTGTATATTCATTGTTGCTTGATTGCCCGGTGTAATGGTGCACATGTGCTCAGAGTTCTGCAGGATATGGCACGTCTCAGTCATGGGCTGATAGTGCACTGTTTTTACCATGACAGTTACGTTGGTAATCCAGGTGTTACACATGCTAACAATATATGAGATCTTAAGTAACATCAATCTGTAATCTTGGTAATTGCTAAATAACTTTGATCTGTGCAAAGGTTCTTTGTCCCAGGGTGTTCATGATGTTGTGAATGGGCGCGAGTTCATGGCCACATGTTCCAGCATGCACGCCTGGTTGTTCCCTCTCTTCCTCCACCTCCATCTGTACAGTGTGTGGGACCACAAGATGAAGATAAAACAAAAATACAAATGAACAGCAAGTCGAGAATGAAACACTCCACTTATAAATTCCTGTATCAATAATCATGGGTATCTCTAAGAAACACACAGTGGGGACACTACACTTTACTGCAGTACAACAGAACTGACAACCCTTACCAAGCTCACAAAAGACGATAACATTAGACACAACAGCCGGTGAGATTATAACAGATATCAGTACAATTCAAAGCACCATTGGTAACAAAACATCACTGCAAAAAATTGTAATAAATTGGAAGAAAGGAATCCATTTCTCACACGTTATTAACAACTACACCAATAAGAAACATTGAGGCTGGAGAGATGGCTTAGTAGTCAAGGCATTTGCCTGCAAAACTCAAAGGACCTCAGTTTGATTCCCAGGACCCACATAAGCCAGATGCACAAGGTGGCACATACATTTGTAGTTCATTTGCAGTGGTGGGAGGCCCTTGTATGCCCATTCTCTCTCTCTCTCTCTCTCTCTCTCTCTCTCTCTCTCTGTGTGTGTGTGTGTCTGCCTCTTTCTCTCTCTCACTTTCTCAAATAATTAAGTAATTAAAGTTAAAAAAAAATAAGAAGCATTGAAATAATAGTGAAAACATCTCCCAGCAAAGAAAGGGCAAGCACCGAACAGAGTGTAATATGAATCCCAGCAGACCTTCACCAAGGAAGGAAGACGAGTGCCTGTGAAGCATCCATGAGTAGAAAGAGAAGAAACACTTCCACACCCCTTATACAAGGTCAGTATCCCCTGATGCCAATGTGGTGTCACAGTGAGGTAAACAGAGAACAAGTGTGCAAACTCCTAGATGAATCAGGTGAGCATGTAGCACACTCCCAGCACACAGAACAAAAGCCACTCTCCATGATCTAATGGGATCCCGCAGACGGTCAAAGGACGACAGCACCATACAGATGACATAAACAAGACAGCAGATGATCAGACCCAAAGCAAGAATCACACACTCTGCCAAGAAGCATGAAGTCTGTCTGGAACACAGATGTGTCCAGACATAGTGTTGTATGTGACAAGCTTTGCTCACAAAGACAGACATGGCATGTTTTGTCCAATGATGGGGGCGCGCTGGTGAGACACCTGAATGGAAAAGAGGAAGACTCGACTTGTGGGAGGGACAGGGAGGTGAGAGAGCAGATGAGTGTCATCAGAGCATGAGCAGTAAGTGTGCGCGGGGAATCTACATTGAGTCAGTTCACATGCGCTAACCGGGTAAAATAAGAAAAAATGAAACAAAGCAAAAAGTGTCCAAAAAGTGAAGAGCTTGAAAATGAAAAATGTCAATAATTAATAAAATAAAACAGATCAGCACAAAGAGATCCAGAAAACAGCAGGAGTAAATAAAAGGAAAATAGAACTCAAAATCCAAACTGAATCCCCAGTAATAAGTCAGGAAGCAGAGACCTCTGTCCACCTGCATCAGGTCCCCACACAGGGTGTCCCGACCCTCCTGATCCCACCACCTGCCCCTCCCCACCCTGAGTTTCCTGAGGACAACACTTTGTATGTCATTTTATTGATTTATTGTGTGTGTGAATGTACGCTTGCGTGTACACCAGTGACTCCTGCTACTGCAGACAAATGCCAGATACTGAGCCTAGCACAGTTTGCACAGAAGTGCCTTCAACCACTAGACTTGAGCCATGTCCACAGCCTTGGACAAGGGTCCTGAAATATGCACAGTGGCCTTTTATGAGGTCGTACGAAGACACGGACCAACCATGGCTGGGCCAAGCCCCCAGTGGTTTTCACCACTTTTTGAACCCCAAGAACAATACTACTTCCTTTTCTTTTCCTTGTGACAAAGTACCTGACAAGAGAAACTTAAAGGAGACAGGGTTTATTTTGGCAGCTGTTTGGGGGGAAAGAGGAGGTACAGTGGTGGGCAGCTCACAGGCAGAGCAGTGGGGAGGGAGGGAGCAGGTTATCCCATCCTGACAAGCCTGATCCCCCACCTTGACCCACCTCCTCCAGCTAGGACACCCTTGCCAGTGGTAGCACAAGTTTCCTGACCAGCACCACCTGCTGGCAGGAAGTGCTCAAAATCATAAGCCAGTGGGAGACATCTCACATCCAAATAAGGACCTGCCCACTTTCACAACAAGCAAAGCCAGAGTTACCATGGTGATGAGAGATTCAAGAAGCTTAATGCTTCTCCACTGGGCTATGGACACCAATACACACCAGTTAGAAAGGGAATGCATACGATGTAAAATGACATGTTTACACCCATGCACTTAAACTCCACTACTGCTTGCCTTTTACAGGCCACATCATCTTCACACACTAGGGACTCAGTTCGGGTTTGCTGAACCTCAGATGGGTTGGTGTTGAGTGAATGGTAGCCCCTCACTGACATTGTGATGCGCTAACAAGATGCTGCTACCAACACACTCCAGGGCACCAGGATGCCAGCTTCATTCAAACTCCTCAATAATCAGATAGCTACACATGATCCCACAAGATACGGAGGGTGGTATACTCAAAATGAACAAGACAAACAAGGATCCCTGGAAGGACCTGCCAGTCCACTGGGTGGGACAATTCTGTCAGGAAATGTTTTAGACTCTGTAGAAGAGAGAAGAGGGCCCATCTCGACACAATGGTCACACCAAGACCCCTGAGCTGGGCGAGGTGCCGAGGGTAGACGCCCACTGGGTCATGTGGCTTCCAGAATGCCATTTATTGAATGCAGAGGGTGATATATATAGTCTTCAGCACTGTGGAAATGTACCAAGATATCCTGTTGTTTATATCCTCCTATCCTGTTGTTTACATCCTCCTATCCTGTTGTTTACACTCCTATCCTGGATTAAGCAAGAGCCACCTGCGGCAAACGGAACTTGTGTTTAGCCAGGATGTTCTTAGGCAAACAATCCTGGTCATGTCAGACTGGGCAGCAGACTCCTAAAGGGAGGGTGGACCCCACAGGTCCCCTTCCTTAAATATAAATGAGCATCTGTCTTAGGTTGCCTCATGTCTTTGGACTGACCATGGAGAAGCCAGGCCCGCAGACTCTCTGTCTTAGGTTGATAGACATCCCCAGGTCTTACCCGTCATTGATTACTCATTTATCTTGTAAGCTCACCATACTTGAGCAGTGGGGTTATCAGAGACAAGGACCTGTTTGGTCTGAAATTGGCACTGGGCTTGAGTTTTTGCCATCTAATAAGGACAAAGCCACACCACCCATGGCGACAGCCCTGGGCCATAGACCCATTCTATTCCTTAAAGAGACGGCCAAAATTGTCCAGGATTTGTCCTTATAGTAGAGCTGTCACCCAATTGTATGAGAGAAAAAAATGATTTTGAGTGAAAGAAGCTCTTCCTGGAGAGCAAGTCCATGACCAGGCAGATTGGGAAGGGTTATGCCAGCAACAGTAGCTAGAATTGCAGCAACGAAAAATGTGTCTGTCAAGTCTTCACTGCCAGAGAATCAGCTTGTCCATCATGCACTGGAAGGGGAACAATGCCAGGAATCCGCACTCACCAATGCCAGTTTTTCTTGGTCCCAGCAAGTCTTGGTCAGTCCTGGAAGGCCAGTGGCATCAGTATCAGCAGGTTCTTGACGAATTTGTTGACTTGGCAGGGTGGCTGGAACCCAAATTGGATTTTCTCCATCCTGTGGAAAAACACAAACAGACCCTCATGACACTGATCTGGCCCTTTCCATTTGCCCGTAGAAAGATCTTTCCATTTAGCCAGAGGCAGTTAGATGCACACAATGATGATCAGCTGCTGGGAATCCAATTAAAAATTTAAAATGGTTAAGGAAGAAAGGAATGAGGTGAACCAAGGTGATCCCCTAGGTCCCCCTTTTATTTTTATTAAATAAGTTTTGAAATGAAATTCCACCATGGCTTGACCTTGAGGGTTAATGGGATGCCTGTTTTATGTAAAATATCAAAATAAGTAAAAATAAGCGGCCCATTGTCTGTCTTAATCTGTTTGGGCGGAATGTAAAGGCTTGCAAACAAAACCAAACAAAAATTAAATGAGAATGAAATGATGAAGACAACCCATAAATATCTCAGGAAACCAATGGCAAATGGTCTATCAACTGGATGCAGAGGAATACAAAAAACAGTCAAATCACAATAGATAAGAGTTAAATTGGCTTTCTAGATCAAGATGAGAAATGGTCATTTGTTCACAATCCAAAACATTAAGGCCCCGATACCAAAAATCCAAGGGCTTGCTTTTGTAAAATCTTAATAAATTGGCTTTCTGTTACTTGTCCTCCAATCCAAAACATTGGCTTTCTGATCTCCAAAATATTAAGGCCCCCAGGGCTTGCCTTTTGTAAAATCTTAATAAATTGGCTGATTCTTCCCAATCCAAAACATTAAGCCCCCCAACCTCCTCTCCAACCTCCAAGTCCAAGTGCCCTCCAAAACCAAGATGCAAAGTCTCTTGCTGTAATATGTTTAATGCTGCACTGAAGGTCAAAACTGATCAGTCTGGAGCCAGGGTTTTTTTCAATAGCCCTCTTTCACCTTTTGGCTGCTGGGGCTGGCTGTGAGGAGCGATCCTTCAGCAGTTTTCCTTCTTTCCCAATCTCTGGAACATTTGTAGATAGGAAAGACCCAAGCTGGGCGACACTCACTGGGTCAGGCATGCCCTAGAGGTGATTTTTTTCTCTCTTACAGCACTGGTCCCAGGGTTAGGACTTATCTTTATTTCCTTTTGTTTATTGTTACAGAGTCTCAGAAATGGGAAAGCTCAGGCAAACAATGGTCATGTCACCTCCCTCCCCAGTAACCTCTCTCCCCAGACTCACTGTCACTCAGGGGAAGGGCCTCACGTTACTATGGAATTTCTTTGCCTGTCTAATAAGACACACTGGGTCCTTCTGAGTTCATTCTACCAAAATGACCAGGACCGGGTCTAAAGGAGGAAGAGGAAAAAGCGGGAACAAGCTCTCCACCATAGAAAGGATGACCAGAGGAGAGAGGGAGAAAAAGAAAGACTGGAAAAATGGAGCAACTGGAGAATGCAGGGCGTGGGGGGCGTGTCATGGAAGAGGGAACTGTTGTGAGTGTGGAAGAGGAAAGAGAGGAGGGAAAAAAAGTGCAGGTGACCATGACCACAGCTCTTGACATGCTGTGGAAATGTCACATAGATGACTGACTTTGTACATACAGTTAGTGTATACTGATCATTTTTCATGGGAAAAAGGAATAAGTCAAAGTAAAAGAAATGACAAAGGAATAATGAAGAAAATGGAGGAGAGTTAATCAGGAAAAATAAACAAGCAAAACCAAACCTTAAACTGAAATGATGAAGGAATAAATATCTCAGGAAGAAAATGGTCACCAAACAACAAAAGTCACCAGAGTGGGAAAGAAACTTACTCTGTCAATCCAGTAGGTCGTGGATCTCCAACGCTATCTGTGATTCTCAATTCTACCTCCTCTCCAACCTCCAAGTCCAAGTGCCCTCCGACCGCCAACTCCTTCTCTGCACTGAAGGTCAAAGATCAGTCTGGCCAGGGGTTTATATAGGCCTGGTGTTCACCCCTCACAATGGCTGCTGGTGAGGTCAGAGCAGGAAAGGACCAAACACTGCCAGGCATGCCCCAGGGTGGTTTTTTTTTCTCTCTCTTTGGTCCCAAGGACTCTCTTCATTTATTTTTTGGTTTTTTTGAGACAGAGTCTCACTCTAGCTCAGGCTGACCTGGAATTCACTATGTAGTCTCAGTGGGCCCTTGAACTCATGGTGATCCTCCTACCTCTGCCTCTGGAGTGCTAAGATTAAAGGCGTGTGCCACCACGCCTGGCCAACTGTTTTCATTTCAGTTCACATCGCTGTGACCAAATGTCCAAGTCAAACAAGTCATGATAACTGTGTTCCTTTATGATTCCCGGGGCCCAGGAGGGTCTTGGTCTCCAGTCTGCACTTTGTTCCTCCAAAGGCACTTTGCCATGGACTGATTCCACCTACACACAGGCCGGGAGGAGTCTGACAGCCACCAGTATTAGTGAGTGGTGGCTTTTGAACTAAGGCAGCGAGTGGGGGAAACACAGCCCATTCCAAAGATGATCTGGTCCAGATCAAACTGTCCTTTGCAGCGTCCTTGAACCTCTAACATACAGTGAGGATAACAGAGCCAGGCCTGGCAGTGGATATCTGCCCCATTCTCTCTCCACTGCTCAACCCTCTGAAGGCAGGATTGCGGTTCCCTGAGGCCACCATACTCTACTCAGTTCCAGGGTCTTGCGATCATATACAGATAAAAAGCACTATTCACAGAAGCTACTCGCAGCTTGTTTCTGAGCAAGTAAAATATAGTAATGAAAAGACGGTTAATAGCTTCCAGGACTGGTGTCTTGCTCTGTCCTGCTGGCCTACTTCTCCTGGGCTGCTCTGGCTAGACCAAGCATGTCTTTGTCTGACAGCTCCCTGATCCCTGAGACCTTACACCACATGTGGGCTCCTGTTCACCAGAGGGTTTCCACTGTGCCAACTCCAGGTGACCCAGTACAGCAGTGGCCCACCCAACCTGCACCAGGACTGCCACCAAAGGACTCCATCAAACTAAGTGCAATGTCGCCATTTCCCCTGGAGCTGCTTCAGGGAGCCTGGACCCCTTTCCAGAAGCAAACACTCTCTCTGCCTTCGTGGGACTGGGTGTAGTCTGGTCCTGGAGATGTCATCCACACCTTCCAGGACACCAGCCTCAGGAGAGGCAGAGACCCCACCTGATCTCAGGGAAACAGAACGCAGACTTTTCTCCACAAGCCCCTTATCTCCTCAGATGTCGTCCTTTCACGCTCCTGAGGAGCGGGGACCAAAACCTGGGACACTCTCTAAAAATCTGGCCAGGGGCGGGAAAAATAGCTTAGACATTAAAAGTCCTTCAAACAAACATGAGTTAGATCCTGAAGATGTCTAAACCACATGAGGCTCCCTGCTGTAGTCACACTCACCACATTTCCCTCTTCACACAGACCAGGCTCCCTGCTCTAGTCACACTCACCACCTTTCCTTCTTCACACACACCAGGTTCCCTGCTCTAGTCACACTCACCGCCTTTCCTTCTTCACACACACCAGGCTTACTGCTCTGGTCACACTCACCACCTTTCTCTCTTCACACACACCAGGCTCACTGCTCTGGTCACACTCACCACCTTTCCCTCTTCACACACACCAGACTCCCTGCTCCAGTCACACTCACCACCTTTCCCTCTTTACACACACCAGGTTCCCTGCTCTATTCACACTCGCCACCTTTCCTTTTCACACACACCAGAGTCCCTGCTCTAGTCACACTTGCCACCTTTCCCACTTCACAACACCAGACTCCCTGCTCTGGTCACACTTGCCACCTTTCCCTCTTGACACACGCCAGACTCCCTGTTCTAGTCACACTCGCCACCTTTCCCTCTTCACGCACACCAGGATCCCAGTCTGGTCACACTCACCACCTTTCCCTCTTCACACACTAGGATCCCTGCTCTGGTCACACTAGCCACTGTTCCCTCTTCACACTCTATTCTCCCTGCTGTAGTCACACTCGCCACCTTTCCCTCTTCACACACATCAGGCTCCCTGGTCTAGTCACACTTGCCACCTTTCCCAGTTCACACACACCAGACTACCTGCTCTACTCACACTAACCATCTTTCCCTCTGTCATAGCCTCTGATTTTCTCTTTGATGAGTTCTGAGTCTCCTTCTGCCTGGAGGAGGTTCTCTGGCTAGCAGTGAGAGTGGCACTCCCAATTATTCTGCCTCTTCCTCTGTAATCTTTCATGGGCCCTGGCACATGTGATAGAGATTTTGTATAGAAATTCATCTAAATCACTAACCCAAGGAAGACATACAAAATATAAACTGGAAGAAAGTGGTTGGAGAAATTCATTCAAAATGGACTTAGAGGGCTGGAGAGACAGCTTAGCAGTTAAGGCACTTGCCTGAGAGGTATGCATTGTTAATTTTTTTTTTTTCAGCTTGTCACAGTTTGGGTTTTGGAAGAATATCTTGTCCCCACATCCATAAGACTGGAGATGGTCTTTGAGTTTGGACCCTCTTACTGCAACACTGATACTAGTCAGTTCTGGTCTTTGGGGTGGGCCATCTTGTCTAGAGGTAATCTCAATTTTCTCTTTCATTTGCTTTTCTTTCAGAGTATGTTTTGGTAGAAAATTACTCCCCTTCCTAGGAACCCCAGGCCTGTCCTCTCTTTCCCTGTTTCTATAACTTGATGACAGAGGAAGGATGATTTGGAAACCTGTGGTTACTGAACATTAATGAACACATGAGAATCACCTGGATGGTGGTATGTTTCTAGGGTCCTCTAGCAGTTACTAACTCAGTGAGGCTGGGGAGGGTCTGAGACTGTACATTTTAACAAATTTCCAGTTGATCCTGATGTTTTGAAGAATATACACAAACACACACATGTCATATATACATATATACTTATATATGTGTGATATTATACCCACATAATTTATTTTTGCTCACTACTAGAGCAGCCCTCAACTTCCTTCTGTAATCACAGTATCAATTACTTTATGTCCCGTACTTCTTCCTATCTTCAGATTTTGGCAATGTGCCTGTGGTAGTTTGAATATATGGCCCCAATATATTCAGTGTTTTATTAGTTTATAGTTTGCATCTGCAATCACCTTGCTAGAGGCAATGTCACTGGGAGTGGGTCTTAAGTTGTGCTGATCATTTGAGAGTCCATTGTAAAGATATGCAAAGTGTGCCTAGTAGGAGTTCCTGAAGTGTGCTGTGGCCTTTGACTGTAGCTTTGCTCTGGGTGCTGTGTAGATGGTGATTTTTTTCTCTCTTGCCTGATCCTGTGAAGAGCAGGCTGCTTCTGCTGCCATTATGGAACTTCCGCTGGATCTGTAAGCTTCAATAAATAATATCCCTTCCTCCTTAACTGTGCCTGGTCTGGACGTTCATCTCAGCGAACCTGAAGCTGTCTGCTACAGTGCCACACCAAGTAGATACCTCATGAAATGTGTTGACTCCCTGAAATTATTGGCTGAATATTAATTCCCCCGGTTCCTAGGTTGAATTTCATCCTTGAGGAAAATAGCATTAGGTCATTAGGCTTTTGGGAGGTAACTAGGTCATAAAAGTAGGGTGTTTATGAGTGGGAGCTAACTAGTGCCCTTATAACACATAGCATATCTGTCATATTTCCATCAGTCTATAGTTATATGTTTCCTCCCTCACACTCTTATTTCTCTGAGGGCCTTCCTCAGTGGGCTTATTGGTATTCACTGTAGGGTGAGGAATACATCAGTCAGTTTCTGTGGCAAGTCAATGCATCATAACACTCCTTCCCACCCTTTGGTTTACATTCTTTCCAACCCCTCTTCCACTGTGTTTCCTGAGCCTTGTAGAGCTATGATAAGTCTCCTTGAGTGTTGAGCTCTCAGCAGCCTCTGATTATGATAAGTTCTGAGTCTCCTCGGGGTCTACTGCTATCTCCCTGGAGGAGGTACTCAGGCTAGCAGTGAAAGTAGCACTCCAATTTAATCCGCCACTTCCTCTGTAATCTTTCCTGGACCCTGGCACATGTGATAGAGGAGGCTTGTACTAGGCAGTTGGCGCCTGTTCTTGTTGTACTGAAAGGTCTGAGGTTTCCCTGGGATTTGCTGCCATCTTTGACAAGATTTTTTTTTAAGGTAAACCCAACCAACTGGCCTTTTTTAATGCAAGAAAGCAAGAAGAGACAGAGACAGAGAGAGAACTGGCATGCCAGGGCCACAGCCACTGCAACTTAACTCCGGAGGCATGCCCTCCCATGTGCACATGTGCACCTTTGCACACTTGCATCACTTTGTGCGTGTGGCTTATGTGGGACCTGGAGAGTAGAACATGGTTCCTTAGGCTTTGCAGGCAAGTGCCTTAACTGCTAAGCCATCTCTCCAGCCCCCTTTTACAAGCTTTTTTTGTATTTGACTGGATAACATGCTCTGTGTCATCAACACAGCAGAGGGAAGGACTAAAACCAGCTGATCCTCAGTTCACCTGCATCTTCATCATACTACTCTACAAGAGCAGCTGAGAACTCAGTGCAGAAGTACAGTGGTTAGACCCAGATTGGCCAGGATGGATGGAAACACTGTGTGATCCTGGTGTGAATCACGTGACCCCAGCCCCCACACAGCCCTTCAGTCACAGCCTCAGCGCATGTTGCTTTGCCAATGGAAGGTACCAAGAACACAAGTGTCGCTTTCTGTTGAAAACATTTCTCTACCACAAGATTATAGAACATGGTCACTACCACCAAACAAGTAATTGGTTAAGTGCTGTGCGTTACCTCAGTTGACATTCACAAAGGGGCGTTCCACGTCGACAGAACTGTGTGCAATCTCAGGGCCCCTGAAGGACTGCTTAAACTTTATCATGCTGCCTATAGAAAGCTCACGTCCACCAGCCCAGTATTCACACTGGGTTCCAGCTGCTATAATGAAAGGGGCTTGGGATCTTGTGAAAACCAAGTTACTATGTTTGAAAACTCCCCATGTATATCAAATAAGATTTTTGTTTTGGTTGGTTTTTCCAGGTAGGGTCTCGCTCTAGCCCAGGCTGACTTGGAATTCACTATGTAGTCTCAGCATGGACTCAAACACATGGCGATACTCCGACCTCTGCTTCCGGAGTGATGGGATTAAAGGCATGTGCCACCCCGCTTGGCTCAAATAAGATTTTTTAAAATTTTCATTTATTGATTTATTTGAGAGAGGGAGGGAGGAAGAGGCAGAGAGACAGGGAGAATGGGCACATCAAGGCCACCAGCCACTGCAAACGAACTCCAGATGCATGCGCCCCTTTGTATCTGGCTTATGTGGGTCCTGGGGAATTGAACCTGGGTCCTTAGGCTTCGCAGGCAAATGCCTTAACTGCTAAGCCATTTCCCCAGCCCTCAAATAAGACTTTTTAATTTTAAAAATACTAAACATTTATAAATGTAAGGATTGTAACTTAAAACTGCTATACTATTATGAATATAATAAGTATTTAAATAATTTTCACAGTATTTTACCACCAAAGTGCAAATATTCT
>JAEOAD010002352.1:0-18403 GCA_036365145.1 Orientallactaga sibirica | reverse complement strand
CTTTCCATTCCAGGTCCAAGGAGAAGAAGCATAGAATGTTTCTGAAATATAAAACTTAAAAAAAAAAAATGTCATAAGAATTTGGCTCAAGACACGTAATTTCCATTAGGAAACTGAGAAATGGTTAAAAAAAAAAATCAATACTTGGCTGTTTTCCAAACTCCCAAGTTGGGTTCATATCAGAGGACAGTCTGAACATGACAGTGCTCTGCCAAGCCTTCCCAGAGTGCTTTATGAGCAGTTCTTTAAATGGAGCCTTGATCAAATCTGGTAGTGGTTAAACACAAGGCAGCCCCACATTTCCCCTCAGTATCATGGGTAGCCAGACTGATGTGTCTCAACACCTACTCCTTGTTTCCTTCTTCCATTCCATCATTGATGAGAGTTGGAAGGAGAGGCTGTTTGCAACACACCTCTGAGATGCCATGCCTTTGGCATGCTTAGTTCCACTAGTGTGTGGAACAGGAGTAGCAATAGAGGAGACACAATTAGTGCAACATCTCCCCCTTTTGTTTTTGTAAGAACGGTGGACAGCTATGGCCTCTGTCCTAGGTTGTCCCCCTCTGGGAATCTTACCCGTCACTGAGCACCATGCCTCTAGCCCGTTGACCACTCCACGCCCTGTCTTAGGTTGTCTCAGCCTGTCTGAGATCTTACCAGTCGTTGGTTCGATGGAGGGGAGGGATGTTAGGTGGATAGCCAGTAAGTGGAAAAGCTGTTGCCTTTGAGTTGCGAACCTGTGGTGCCTTGACCTGATGAAGTTTAATTGTGACCTGATGAAGTTTAATTGCCTCAAGCTGTTGGTGAATGAATTGTGTAATCTTATTAATTACACAGGGCCTGAGAGTGAGGATAAGAAGAAGGAGGGGTTCAGGGGGAGGGAGAAGGTAGGGTAAAGAGCAAGAAAAAGGAGGGGTCCAAGGGGAGGGAGAAGGTGGGATAAAAAGCCATGTAAGCTCGTCTATAGCAGGTTGTCTTAGAAGTCCTGACTCCTCTTCTGTAAATCTTTCTGGAGCTTTTCTGGCTTCATTCGGGTCTAGTAGCATCCACACCTTCAGTTGTTCCTGGGGAAGAAACAGAGGCATAGTTCTCAGGGGTGGGACACTCCCTGGAGAATTGATTATTATCATCCCCTTGTTGGGGTAAATATTTTAAGTCTCTTGCTGGTACCCAAATAGGTCTTTTTTCCTCTTGAGGAAAGACACATCCAAATCCTCTCCCTGCTGTGAGGAGGGGGTCTGGTCCCTTCCAGGCCCCAGTTAATGGGTCCCTCCATTTGACCCAGATGGAGCTGTAGGTGACAGCTGAGGTCCAATGTTTTTGAAAAGGGGACAAGTGTCTATCTTCTTTAGAAAAATTTTAAATATTTAGGGTTAATAATGCCTTTCTTAGTTGGTCATGTGGGGGTAGGGATTTCCCCTTTTGTTTTTGTAATTGAGACTTGAGAGTTTGATGATATCTTTCCACGATGGCCTGGCCCCACGGGTTATATGGGATGTCTGTGGAAAGTGAGATTTTTCAGGTTTGGAGGAAATCTATAAAAGTCCTGCTTATGAAGCAGGGACCATTATTGGTTTTGATTTGATCTGGCAATCCAAGGGTGGCAAAGCATTGAAGCATATGGCTAATAGCATGTTTAGTTTTTTCCCCAGCATGTGCTGATGCCCAGCAAGCATGGGAGAAAGTATCAACTGAGAGAAAAATATATTTAAGTTTTTTAAATGGAGAATAGTGTGTAATGTCAATTTGCCAAAGGTGATTAGGGCGTAATCCTCGAGGATTGGCTCCTGTAGTTTGAAGAGGAGGTACCTGGAGGAAAGGCTGACAGGATTTGCAAGTTAAAGGCTGTCAGAAAATAAGTTAAATGGCTCCTGAATAGTGTCCAAAGTCAAAACGACAGCAAATAGTTCTTTGAATTGTGTTGATCCTGTGACCTCATGGGAGATTGAGTTTATGGGCATAGGCTTTTCTCCTCTCCTTAGGGGAGGGTAAACAACTAGGGAAGCTCCCAAGCGCCCCCCACCAGTGAATACGGTAAGAAAATCAGGGTTGGGTTTAGATAAAAAAAAAGTCTGGGGGTCTCCATTCCAACCTAGAGAAGGAGCTCATCCATTTATAAGGACCATAGTGACAATCAATTATACCCAAAACCCCTCAAGGGCCATAGCAACCCTGTTGTTATTTCTCTGAAGCCAAGTGAAGTCTGTTACCTTAAAGGGGGTGACAATAACATGAGCCTCCATGCCAAACAATCGGACAGAGGTGTCCCTGCCCTTCATAATGCAGTCTGCAATCTGGTTAGTTATAGAGTAAACTCTGGGGACTCCACCAAGGGAGAGGTGAATCCATTGGATGGGTTCTCCTTCCTGGGCTAACAGCACAGTGTATAATGTTTCCCCAGAGAAAATACAGAGGGAGATAGGTAAGTTAGGATCAAACCTCTTTAGGACAGCAGCATCAATAGCCCATTGTACCTTATGTAGAATTTGTTCATGATGAGGGGGCAAGGTTATCTGAGAGGAGAGAGTAAGACCCTTTAAGAGGTCAAATAAAGGGGACAGTTCCTCAGTAGTTATGGGTATCCAGGGCCTCATCCAATTAATTTTTTTCCTGCACCTTTTGGAGTTGAGGCAAAGTATAGAATTTTTGAATATGGAGTTGGGGTTTGACAGGAGAAACAGTATCAAGGAATAACCTGGAGCCCAAAATCTTGAAGGGAGGGGCAGTTTGAATCTTTTTTGGAGACACCTGTAAAATGGCAAGGCATTTAGCACTGAGGCCTTGGAGATCAGATGGGTTGGAATGACCTAAAATAATAATAAAATATTAGGATGATTAATTAAGGAAGAAAAGATATGAGACATGTATTGTTAAGGTCAATCCAGGGCTGACAGCTAGTAGTTTTTTATGATGTTGAAACTTATAGATCTAGGGGAAGTTTCATGTTGGCAGCAGAAGTTGGCCTCTCTTTATAGACCAATGAAAGAGAGAAAAAGAAATTAATTAGTCATATAGTACATAGAGTAAAATTATTGTAGTTAAGCCACAGTAAGCTTTAGGAATTTTTGTTAGGCACACTTTGTATATCTTTATAATGGAATTTTAAATCATTATTACACCTTAAAATTGGCCCCCAGTGACATTGTCCTTAGTAAGGTGATTGTAGATGTAAACTATAAATTAATAAACTACTGAATATATTGGGGGACATATATTTAAATTACCATATTTTGTCCCTGGCTTTTAATAGATTTATAATAACAGTAACAATAATAATAAAATCAAATAAGTTAATTGGTATAAGGCATAGTAAGGAGAGACTACAATAATTTAAATTTAACCACCATTAGCTGTCATTAAACTTTTGTAGTAACCAGAGACTGACAGTTTTTTGGTTTTTTAATTTTGTCCCTCCAGCTGGGCAGAGTTGTTAGGGAAAACTTTAATCCCAGGCCAACATTGTATTACCGATTGAGTTAGTTGGGCTTAGTATGAATTGAGCTAGGCGGGCAGAGAGAGAATGGGCGTGCCAGGCCTCCAGCCACTGTTTACATGGGTACTGGAGAATTGAGCCTCGAATCGGGGTCCTTAGGCTTTACAGGAAAGCGCTTAACCACTAAGCCATCTTTTTAGTCCCACGTTAATGGGAAGGCAGTGAAGGGTGGGACAATGGTGTGTAGGATATAGCCATATAGACTTGAAAAACAGGTTTTTTTTTAACCTCTAGCAGGGCAATACGAATGCCCCCAGCTGTTTTTATTTTTATTTTTATTTTTATTTTTAAAGTAAATACTTTGGACCCCGTGGGACACTCAGTTAAGAGTATAGAGGGGGCACCCAGAGGTAAGGGGCTGGGAATGGTAGCGGTTCACCTTATGGCCTCATGGCAGACTGTCTGCCCATTTTGAATTTAAAGCAAGTTAGGAGCCTGCCCATCTGCCTCCTCGCCGTTGGCTGGCTTTTTTTTTTTTTTTTTTTTTTTGACAAAAGTGACACCTGGAGGTGTGGGCGAGGTGGAGGCTCTGGGGCAGGGGCAGTGCCTGGGCCAGGCCGGAGCTGCTGCTCAGGACCGTCCCGCTCGGCCCGCTCCCCACAGGGATGTCGGCAGAGCCTGGCTGTTGTCCCTCCGCTCGAAGCGCGCAAGTTTTGTTTTGCGGACCAGTGACTTGTGTTCCACGCCCGCGAGGAAAGCTAACCTCGGTTTGGGACATTTGGGGAACTTGACTTTGTACTTGATTACAGTTTACATCCACAGAAAGCTACACGGAGGAGCTGTATGAGGAAAGAAGTTTACCGGAGAATGTTAGTGTGGAAGAATTTTGACACACCCGCATTTTTTATCAGGGGTTTGAGCACATTAGTCTTAGGCAGTAGTTACAGTTAAAAGACAGCAGGGCCGGTGGCGGCTTGGGTGGCAGTCTTGGAAGAAAGGAGATTTTAAAAGTTAGTTTTAGCCTTTTTTTACAGTTTTTAAGGGCAAAAATGAACTTTTCCCTGGAAAAGCCTTTAAGGTTGGCAATTAAGGCAAGGAGGATTGAATTAATCCATGGGGCTAAAACAAAAGTTTTGTTCCAAGAGCCATGGAGGTTTTTTTGTTTAATAATAATATATATGAGTACAACATAAGCATAAAATCTCAAAAAATAGTTAAGCATGTTGTAGAATTGAGTTTAGATTTAGATTTATGATGGCCAGTGAGCCTGTGTCCTTATGGGATAGCTCGATGAAATTAAACACAGTGTAGTTGGGATCAGATCTCCCCATTAGGTTTGTTTTGTCTTTTAGGACGGAGTTTTTATTTAAATGAGGAGGCAAAACGTTTAAAGTCTCCTTTAGGTCTGCCCATGTGGTGTGTCCGCCATGAACTGGCGCTTCTAAGATGGCGCCCCCACTCAAATGAGGGGGCAGGACAAAAATGGCGGCACCGCAGAAGCGGTCTGTCAGAACCCCGGAAATGAGAGGAAAGAGAAAGGAACAAGACATGTTGAAGTTTGCGACAGAGTTTTTATTTAAATGAGGAGGCAGAACGTTTAAAGTCTCCTCTAGGTCTACCCACGTGGTGAGTCCGCCATGAACTGGTGTTTAGAAATGGCAGCACCGCAAAGCCCGGAAATGAAAGCCAAGAGAAAGTGGTGAGTCTCCTCTAGGTGTTCCCACGTGGTGCGCCCGCCATGAACTGGCGTTTAGAAATGGCGGCACCATAGAACCCAGAAATGAAAGCAAAGAGAAAGTGGTGAGTTTCCTCTAGGTCTGCCCACGTGGTGTATCTGCCATGAACGTACCCGTTTAGAAATGGCGGCAAACCGGAAATGAAAGGAAAGAGAAAGGAAGTTGAAGTAAGCACAGATTACAGAAGCAAAGGTTAGAATATTAAATATGAAGATTACCTGAAAAGAAAGAGAAGGGAAGTTGAAGCAAGCACAGATTACAGAAGCAAAGGTTAGAATATTAAATATGAAGATTACCTCATAACTTATGAGGATACACCCGTCAGCAGTATGATTAGCCCGTCAGCTTAATTTTGAATTTTTTCTCTGTCATTTCGGCAGTCCGTAGTCTGTTTTGAATCCTCACACGTAGTTTCTCAGGTAGTTTTCTGTCCTCACACGGGGCACCAGTTGTTGCACCCCACGTTTGGGCGCCAGATGCTGGGGTTTTTTCCTCCACCACCAGCAGGTAGAGCAGAAGAGAGAGAGAACCGGGCCAGCCGCTTCTCTTGAGGCTGAGCGAGAAGGCGGGTGTCGGCGACTCAAACCCCTCCCCCCCAATACACTGGGGAGAAAAACCACATTGAGTCGTGGAGACCGTCTAAGGCAGGAAAATCTCCCTGTTTATTGTCATGGGGAGGTATTTATATATTTTGAGGAAGGGGGCGGGAAGAGGGGATGAGAGAAAGGTATAAGGGCCAATAGTATTTCACCACATCAGCAGCAGCTGGGTGGAGGCAGTTTCAGCTTAGGTGCTGAGTCACTTCAAGGACAGGTCACTAAACTTTACTCAGGCTCTGGAAGCTCGACTAGGCCTCACCGGGAGTAGGCCAAGACTGGCTGGGCTAACCACTTGGCTTCACACCGGGCAGGGCCCAATAGGGGTAGTGCCAGATTCCTCATGTACTGCCACCTTTCATATTGTCTGTCTGGTACATGGAGGACTCATTCATCAATCACAGGTAGCAGAGGATGGGAGTAATCTGAGTAATGCACCCATTGTCTTGCTGCCTGATGGCCCAGCCACTACTTAGTTCTCTCCTACACACTGGGGAGACAGAAAGTTCCTTCCATTATTTTGTCACTGATATGCATATGTAATTATTGTTTGCACTGACCATCACATATACCAATATTTTAATTCACTTGCTGGAGTCAATGTTTAGTAACCAACCTATAACATTGTAGCTCTTCAATCATAGAAATTTATGTATACATACATATATATGTAGAAACTTTGCATGGACAAGTCATGTGTTGATACCATTCTCCTCCTCCCTTCTCGACTTCCACTGAGGACCTTCCTCAGTTGGGTTCCTGGCATTCACTTTGGGGTTATGGGCTATGAGTTGTGAGAGCAGCAGTCAGTCATTGTGGGGGCTGTGGCAATGCCAATCACAGAAGTTCTAAGCAGCCTTGTAGAATGTTTACATGGTGTGCCTTTTTTTTCTGGGAACTTTAGTTTAAGTGATATTCTGCATAAATTCTTTAATTGTGTCAGTGATGATTCTAGTGATCATTTTATCCTCTGCTCTATTGACATTAAGTGTACAAAGTTGGTTTGGGGACATGGCTCAGTTGAAAAGCACTTGTAGCACAAGCATGGATACTTGCGTTCAGATTTCCCAGTACCTACATACAAAAAACTGGGCACTGTAGTGCAAGTATTTACAATCTCAGTGCACCTACAGTGAAAAAGGAGGTGGAAACAATCACCCAGAGCTCAGAGCCTAGAAAGCCTGGTGAATGTAATGGTGATCAACAAAAAGAGAGACCCTCCTCAAAACAAGGAAGAAAGCAAGGAACAACACTAAAATTGTCCTCTGACATGCTATGACATTGTGGCTTACATGACACACTCACACATACACACACACCAAAATTAAAAGCATACAAACTCAGGATTTATTAACAGTGATTGTACTGACTACCACTCATTGCTGGCTTAGTTTGTTCTGCAATTGGTTATATAAGTTTTCTCTGATTGGTTAAAATATCCTCTTGATAAGTCAAAGTTCAAAACAAGATAACAAAAGAGGCTCCACTTTCACATGTACTTGATCTAGTTTTTTTGAGGTAGGGTTTCACTGTAGTCCAGGCTGACATGGAATTCACTATGTAGTCTCAGGGTGACCTCAAACTCAATGCGATTCACCTAAAACTGCCTCCCAAGTGCTGGGATTAAAGGCATGTGCCACCACGCCTAGCTTGATCTTGTTTTCTAACCCAGCCCTGAGGCTAACATTTTTCAAGGCATTTTGGGATTTTCTTTTCTTTTCTTTCGTTTTTATTTTTAATAATTTATTTTTTATTTATATCATTCTAATTTTACATGCATAATGGTGACTCCATTATCCATCTCCCTTTCCTCCTCTGTGTCTCTGGATATCTGGCTTTGTAGGAGTTGGATGTTCTCTATGTTTATCTCCTTCAGCCTTTTTTTGGTGTCATGATCACCAACAACACTGTATTATTGCCCTTCCCCCACATTACTCTATGGTTTCAGATGGGGCCCTGGTGACGTGTAACTGGCTGATTCTCCCTTCAGGTTCATTGTCTATCTGAAAAAGATAAGCAAATTCTTCAACGGAGAGAGAAGTTAGTACTAGATAGATGGGATGGCCATAGATAATTTGGAGAAAATTTTATATGCATAGGCACTCTTCTAGCCCACATTTGGTGGTATCTTGGTCTTGGAGACTGAGCTCATTTTTTTGTACATGGTTTTGACTTCTTTCCAAGTTCCATTCCACTGAGTGGCTCTATTAGCCAAATCAAGAGCAGTTGCTTACCCACCATGGCTGTGTGCCACTACTGCCTTGTTTGAGCATTATGTCAGGTTGTTTCTTGCTGGGTAGCTTAGACTATGAGTTGTTTGGACAGATTTCGGCCCTTTTCCCCCAGTTGCTAGTGTAGCACCCTCTGGCACTAGACTAGCTAACTGTCTAGGGACTGACCCTCTTCCAGATTCTGATCAGGTCACTCCATGTTTTGTCTCACACACATATGCTGTCTTCAACAGTAGGGTCTTGCCATTAAAATTTGGTGGGTCATCAAGAACTCTGACAGAAATCTGTCCTTTTTGGGAAACCTTGTAGGTGTGTTGGATCAACAGTTCATTGTGAAAGTTAACCCTGTGCTAGTACTGGGAGTTATAAGTCAGCGCCTAGGAAGGTGAAGGAAGAAAAAGATAGATAATATATAAGAGAAAGTGAGTACAGAGAGGAGAGGGAGAGAGAGATAGAAAAAAGAGAGAGAGAGAAGCAGGAAAGGATTAAGGTTGATCTTCATGATGTTCTCTCCAGTTTCCTGTGGTTCAGGTATTCCCTCTGCAGGCCTGCTGAAGGATCAGTGTTTTAGACTGTTTTTCAAATAAAGGGTTTTATAGTATCATCCTTTTGGGTCCCTATTTGTATCCCCCCACCCTTGTCCTCCCCCCCACCCTTGTCCTCCCTCCCACCCTCTCCCTCCCTCCCACCCTTACCCTCCCTCCATTCCACCCTCCCTATTGTCTGGTTCTCAGAGTGCTTATTAGCTTGGCAGCATCTCAGGTGGTTTCAGGTTAGGAGCAACAGCTAAACGAGACCATGGGACAATTATCTTTTTGTGATTGGGTGAGCTCACTGAGGATGATCTGTTCCATGTTTGACCGTTTGTTTTTGAAATTCATTATTTCATCTTTCCTTACTGCTACATAGAATTCCATAGTACAGATATACCACATCTTTGTTATCCATTCATCTAATTAAGGACATCTGGATTGGTTCCAGCTCTTTGCTATTATGAATTGAGCAGCTTTAAACACGGTTGGGCAAATATCTCTGATCTGAGACTTGGAACCTTTAGGGTAAATGCCCAGTAAGGGAATAACTGGATCTGTTGGTAGGTCTATGGTCATCTTTTTCAGGAGTCTCCATATAGCTTCCCATAATGGTTGAACCATTTTACATTCCCACCAACAGTGAAAGCTTGTTCCTATTTCTCCACAGCCTCAACAGCATTTGTTGTCATTTTTTTTATGTTAGCCATCCTTACTGGGGTAAGGTGGAATCTCATAGTTCTTTCAATTTGCTTTTCCCTGATGATTTGTATGTTGAACATTTTCTTAAATGTGTGTTTGCTATTTGTATTTCTTCCTCTGAGAACTCTCTGTGCAGTTGTCTGCCCCATTTTGTGAGTGGGTTGTTTGATGATTTATTGCTTAGGCTTTAGAGTTCTTTGCAGATTCTAGAAAGTAAGCCTCTGTCAGTTGTATAACTGTTGAAGATTTTCTCCCATTCTGTGGGTAATCTGCTGGCTTTGGTTATAGTATATTTGTCAGTGAAAAAACTTTTCAGCTTCATGAGGTCCCAATGGTTGAGTGATTGTTCAATTTCCTGAGCTGCTGGGGTTTTATTCAGGAAGTCTTTTCCCACTCCTATGTCATGGAAGGTTCCTCCTATTTTTTCTTCCAGTAGTAGCAGAGTTTCTGGTTTTATATTAAGGTCTTTGATCCATCTGGACTTGATTTTTATGCATGGTGAGATGTGTGGATCGAGTTTCATTTTCCTATATATGGTTGTCCAGTTTGTCCAGCACCATTTGTTGAAGATGCTGTCTTTTATCCATTCTGCATTTGATAGGGCTTTTGTCAAATATCAAGTAGCTGTAGTTACTTGACCCAAAGGCTGGGTCTTCCACTCTGTTCCATTGGTCTATATTCCTGTTTTTGTTGTTGTTGTTGTTGTTGTTTTTGTTTTTCAAGGTAGGGTTTCACTCTAGTCCAGGCTGACCTGGAATTCACTCTGTCTTCTCAGGGTGGCCTCGAACTCATGGCGATCCTCCTACCTCTGCCTACCAAGTGCTGGGATTAAAGGCGTGCGCCACCACGCCCAGCCCTATATTCCTGTTTTTATGCCAGTACCATGTTGTTTTTATTAGAATGGCTTTGTAGTATAGCTTTAGATCATGTATGGTGATGCCTCCAGAGGTGTTTCTTTTGCTGAGGATATGCTTGGATATCTGAGGCCTTCTGCCTTTCCATATGAATTTTATTTTATTTTAAAGATTTATATTTATTTATTTATTTATTTATTTATTTATTTATTTATTTATTTAGACAGAGAGAGGGGTAGTGGAGAGAGAGAGAGAGAGAAAGAAAGAGTAAGAATGGGCTTGCTAGGGCCTCTAGCCACTGCAAACAAACTCCAGATGCCTGCACTACCATGTGCATCTGGCTTATGTGGGACCTGGAGAATTGAACTGGGGTCCTTAGGCTTCTCAAGCATGTGCTTTAACCACTAAGCCACCTCTCCAGCCCTCCACATGAATTTTAAGATAGTTTTTTCTATCTCAGTGAAGAAAGAAGTTGGGATTTTTATCGGTATTTCATTAAATCTATATAGTGCTTTTGGTTAGATTGCCATTTTCACAATGTTAATTATACTTATCCAGGAGCATGGGAGGTCTTTCCATTTTCATAGGACCTCCTCAACTTCCTTCTTGAGAGTTTTTATGATTTCATTGTATGGGTCTTTCACTTCCTTGGTTATTGTTATTCCAAAGTATTTTATTTTCTTTGTTGCTATTGAAAATGGGACAATGTTAATTATTTCTTTTTCTGTATCTTCGTCTTTTGCATACAGAAAGGCTACTGATTTCTGTGCATTGATCTTATATCCTGCTACTTTGCTGAAGGAAATAATCACCTTTAAGAGTTTTGAGATGGATATTCTCGGGTCACGTATGTATAGAATCATGTCATCTGCAAAAAGGCCTAACTTAACTTCTTCCTTTCCAATTTGTATCCCTTTGATTTTTCCCCTCTTATTGCTTGAGCTAGTACTTCTAGCACTATGTTGAAGAGCAGAGGTGAGAGTGGACACCCCTGCCTTGTTCCTGATCTCAATGGGAATTCCTTTAGTGTCTCCCCATTAAGAATTACTTGGGCTTTAGGAGCTTTATATATAGCCTTTATTATGTTGAGATAAGGGCCGTCCATGCCTAATCTCTCCAATGTTTTGATCATGAAGTGATGTTGTATTTTGTCAAAGGTCTTTACTGCATCTATCGAAATGACTGTATGGTTTTTGTGTTTAAGCTTGTTTACATGGTTTATTACATTGACAGATTTCCATATGTTGGACCACCCCTGCGTTCCAGGGATGAAGCCTACTTGATCAAGGTGGATAATGCTTTTGATGTACTGTTGAATTCGGTTTGCCAGGATTTTGTTCAGGATCTTTGCAACTATGTTTATCAGGCAAATAGGCCTATAATTTTCTTTTCTTGTGGCATTTCTGCTTGGTTTTGGAATTAGGGTGAAACTAGCTTCATAGGAGGAATTGGGGCTCTCTCCCTGTTCTCCAATTGTGTGGCACAGTTTGAGAAAAATTGGTTCATTTTTCCATGAATATTTGATAGATTTCAGCTGAGAAACCATCTGGTCCTGGACTCTTCTTTTTTTGGGGGGGAGGGGATGTTTGATTACCTCTTCAATCTTGAAGGGTGTGATGGGTCTGTTTAGGAAATTAATCTGCTCTGGGCTCAGCTTTGGTAGGTGGTATGTATCTAGAAATTCATCCATTTCCTCCATATTCTCCTGTTTTGTGGAGTAGAGGTTTTTGAAATAATTCCTGATAATTCTCCCTATTTCACTCATGTCTGTTGTGATCTCTCCTTTTCCATTTCTAATTTTGTTAATTTGAAGCATTTTTCTTGCTTGATCAGATTGGCCAGGGGTGTATCAATCTTGTTATTTTTTTCAAAGAACCAGCTCTTTGTTTCATCAGTTTTCTTAATTGTCCTCTTAGTTTCCAATTCATTAATTTCTGCTCTTATCTTAATTATTTCTTTCTGTCTGTAGCTTTTCGGGTTGGCTTCTTCCTGTTTTCCAATGCCTTTAGATGGATGGTTAGGTTACTGATTTGGGATCTCTCTTTTTTTATGAGAGCATTTAGTGCTATGATTTTTCCCCCTAAGGACTGCCTTCATTGTGTCCCATAAATTTTGGTATGATGTGTTCTCATTGTCCTTGAATTCTAGAAATTTTTCAATTTCAGTTTTTATTTCATCCACAACCCATTTATTGTTTAAAAGTTTGTTCTTCAGTTTCCAGTAGCTTGAGGGATTCCTGGCATACTTTATGCTGTTAATTTCTAGCATTTTCAGAATTGTGGTCTGATATCATACAGGAAATTATATCAATTTTCTTGAAAGTATGGAGGCAGGCTTTGTGGCCCAATATATGATCAATTTTAGAGAAGGTTCCATGGGTGCTGAGAAGAATGCATAATCTGTAGGTTTTGGGTGGAATGTTCTATATATGTCTGTTAGGTCTAATTCCTTTACGGTGATGTTGAGCTTTCTTACTTCCTTATTAATTTTCTGTTTGGATGATCTATCCATTGCTGATAGTGGAGTCTTGAAGTCCTATTAGGTCCAATCTTGCGAGGACAGCATTCATACATTTATTGGCCCTTTGTTGACTTTCTGCAAGTTCTGCTATTTTCTTGTCCAGGGTTGCATTGCTTATGTCTTCATTTTGGGAATCTGATCCTAATACCCCTATTATATTTTGGTTAGAGTCGTGCATTGTGGGACTGGGTGGTCTTATTGGATTTACTTGCATTTGATTATTCATGTTATTTCTTTTGTGCTGTGGTCTGCCCATCACAGTGCAAGAGTCTTTTTAACTGAAGCTGTAGTTTACCTTGAGGTATCTTCAGTATGAGGGTGAGGGGAAGGCAGGGCAGGGCCTAGAAGGTAGGAAGGGCTGCCTGCAGAGGCAGGGGGCTGGGAGTAGGGTGAAGTGTTTTCCTGGTGTGCATAGCTACCTGCCTAAGCAGAGGGTGGGGAGAGTGGGGAGGAGTGTTTTCCAGGTGGGTGTGGCTACCTACCAAGGCAGAGGACAGGGTAGTGGGGAGGAGTGTTTTCTGGGTGGTCATGGCTACCTGCTGAGGCAGAGGGCAGGGGAGCGGGGAGGAGTGTTTTCCAGGTGGGTGTGGCTACATGCCAAGGCAGAGGGCAGGGGGAGCTGGGTGAAGTGTTTTCTAGGTGGGCATGGCTACCTACTGAGGAGGAGGGCGGCTGGCAGGGCTCCTGGGTGGTGGATGGTTTCCCCCAGTGGGTAGGGCAGCAGGGGCGGGGAGGGCAGGGGGGTTGCTGTGGTGCGGGGGACCAGGTGAATGTGGTTCCCAACTGGGTGGCGGGTGAGGGAAGGGGCTGTGCAGAAACCTTTTGGTTGGGGCTACCTTCCAGGGATAGGGGTGGGAGTTGGGACTGTGGGGGGATGCAGTGGGAGGGCTACCTGTGGGATTGGGAGTTGTGAGGACTGGAGTTCCCCTAGTGCATGGAAATTGGAGTTTTTATTTCTCATTGCCCTCCAAGATCCCCATGTGCCCCAAAGACTGCTAAAGATCCATAAAAGACTTGCTTTTGCTGCTGCTCGAGGTGAGGCATGCTTATATGGATGCCATCTTCCAATTTGCGATTTTAACATTTGCTTTCCTTGCAACTTTTTTTTTTTTTTATTTATTTTTGGAGAGAGAGACAGACAGAGACAGACAGAGAGAGAGGGAGAGGGAAACAGATAGAGATGGGCGCCACCAGCAGTCTCTCAGCTGCTGTGAACGAAATCCAGATGTGTGCACCCCCTTGTGGGCAAGTGCAGCATTGCACCCTTGAGTCACTTTGCATCTGGCTAAACGTGGGACCTGGAGATTGGAACCGGGTTTTTAGGCTTAGCAGGCAGGCGCCTTAACTGCTAAGCCATCTCTCCAGCCCTCCCTGCAACTTTTAAAAACAAGTTTGTTTGCTCCTTAGGTATGTGTCCTGCATTTAGGAACATCACAAAAACCTAAAGTATGTGTTTCAGTTTATACAAGATCAAAGTGTGCTAAGTTTTGTCAACATATTGCTAGAGACCCATGGAAACTATTAAATACAGATGCAGATTATATGTAAATGGTTTTAGAGTGAGAGGTTTAACCTTGTACCCTAAAAATGTTATTTCACTTAAAAATATTTTTACATCATTAAGTAACATGTAAAAGGATTGCTAATGCATTTTGGATGAAAAATTAGAGTTGAAGTGTTTGTTCATGTGGACTACTAAAGAGTATGAGTTTTAATCAGCAAAAGTGCAGAAATTAAAATTAATAAGTTTATAAATTAGATACTTGATATCAGCTTAACCCTTTTAATATTTCTTATTCCTTCCTCATAAATTTCTAATTGTACTTTTAGCAGAAGTTAAATTGGATAAGGAAAAGTGAATTGCAAACCTCATTTCAAATGTCCCTCTACTTCCTGGTTTAAACCATGAATGGCAATAATTATCTTTCTCAAGCAGAGGCTTAAATAATATCTCTCATAAACTTATTTGCATACATTATTATTATCTTTGTACATCTTAATGTGTATGGGGGTGTTTCTTTAGCATTCTCAATAGATGGGAAAGTAAATTCATTAGCACTGCTATTTTGGGATAGGTTTAATTAATTATTAAATAAAATGCTATTCTACCCAAAGTGTGTTCCTCTGAATAGATCAAGTATTTTTTTCCTGCCAAAATAATAAGCAGTCAACCATGAGTTAATGATTTTCTTTGCCTGTGGTTTAAGTTACTTTGCATTCACAATACAGGAAGATGATGCAATGGCTCAAAATTTGTACCACCAGGTATTTCATGGTGTGGGAAATTTAGAAGTTGTTGTTTAGTGGCTGTTTTTTTTTTTATGATAGTGAAAATGATGACCATCTGCTATAGTTCATGGAGAAATGGGCAATAGTAATACTCACCTCCAGACACATTCAGTCTGGGAAGCTTTGGAACTTCCCAAGTAAGGAATGGAGACAGGATTCAACTTTTGAACCTGTGAATGAAATCTTTTTCTTTACCATTTACTTGGAGTAGAGAAATGGATTGAAATAGATGTTGAAGGAAGAGGAAAAGACAAGCTCCTAGATTCACAGTGTGTTTTTACATTGAGGTGTAATTGAAATGGTGAACTGATTTGGGCTGACTCCGTACAAGGTGATGCTGAAATTCCTGACTCATCTCAATCCCTGCCTTGTACCACACAGCTCCCAGATGTAGGGGAAGATTAGGGTATGCTTGTGTTACTCAGAATCAATGTTTTTGGACTGAAATTAAGAGGAAAGACAAGTGTCAAAGAAACCAGAAATCTGGGTAAGTGTGTGGACTACATAATAAAGTCCAGTAAGTCTATCTACCATTAACTAACCCCCATCAAGGGCTTAAGCCTGAAGAATACACACACACACACACACACACACACACACACACACACACACACATATATTTTTTTAAGGAGAGAGAGAGAGACAGAGAGAAGACACACAGACAGAGAGGGAGAAGGGGAGAAAGAAAGAAAGGGCATACCAGAGCTTCTAGCTGCTTCAAATGAACTCATGAATGCACCACTTTGTGTATATGGCTGAGCCATCTCTCTAGCTCCTGTACCCATTTTTCAGCCTTCACCAAGTTTCTGCCATGTAGATGTAGATGTAGAATAGGGAAGACTGTAAGCACTCATCACTTCTCAGGTTTCACTGAGAGCTAGATATACTGTATCATGGGATCTGAAGCATTTCATTCACACTTGATATATGAACAAATGGCTCTGTCAGATCATGCTGGGGAGAGAATGATGGGACATGATTTCCTGTTCAACCAAAACACACCTTACTCGATTTGTGTTTATCATTAAGCACTGATTCCATGTAAAGGGAAGGGAAATTATTGAAAGAAAGTCTATTTCTCACAAATAATGGGTAGCATTATCAATTTCCTATCCTCAGTTGAATATTTTGTGTTGCAATTGCAAAGAATGACAAACTAAGGAGACAGGCAAGCCCAACTTTAGTGAAGAAAGAACAAAAGCTCTCTGAGTCGGCAGAGATGGGACCTGAACAGGTTGTCAACAGGGAAACCTGAGTCATGGTTTTATGTGTTGCATGACAAGAAAATAGTTAGATCTAAAGGAGAGCACAATGATCTGTGTACAGCCCTCATTTAGGTCTGGGGTCTTTTTTCCCCTTTTCCCATTTTAGATGTCACACTGAGTGAGATGAAGTAGCCAGTCAGCTTTGTAGACTGACATAATCTGTATTCCCTGATTTTTCTGATCCAGGGCTGTCAATTGGTGCCCCAGGGCCTCTTTGTCAGGAGATCCTGGTTGAGGGTTCTGGCTCTGCCATCTTTGACTATAGGCTGTCTGAGCAGGATGTTCTCACAAGGTGCTACTAGTGTCAATCAGGGCATGCAGATTTGGACCTGTGACCTTCATTAACTGCATACAAACTGGAAACTGCCTTGCTCTTAATACTCATAAGAAACACAAATGAAGTCTTGGACTCAAGAGCACTGAGACCAATGTCCTTCCACCACATCCCCTGACCCCTTCCCATGCCTCCCTTCACTACACTTTGGCCAATTCTATACTTCACATTGAAATGTTATTTTTTAGGAGACCAACGTTCTGAGGAAAGGTACACAAATCCAATAGAATGCACAGATTACAAGTTTTTATATCCCTCTGGGCCTTTTCAGAGGACTGAATTCCAGGATCTTGTTTGAATAAAGAACTGCTCTTACAAAGCATTCTTTTTCTAAAAAAAAAAAAAAAAAAAAAAAAAAAAAGACTTTCAAAAAATTTTTTAGAGAGAGTAAGAGGAAGAAAGAGAGAGAGAATTGGCATGCTAGGGCCTCAGCCATTGCAATTGAACTCCAGGTGCTTGTGCCACCTAGTGGGCATGTGAAACCTAGTGCTTTCCTCACCTTTGTGCAACTGGCTTACATGGGATCTGGAAATTTGAACATGGGTCCTTAGACTTTGCAGGCAAGAATCTTAACCACTAAGCCATCTCCCTAGCCCTTACAAAGCATTCTTACCTAACTCACTGTGGCCCTGATCCTAACAGCTAAAGCTCAAGCAGTGTTCCATCCTGTTCCCTGAGCCAGGGTGTGATAACACTGAAATGATGATGGCCAGGCACTCTCACAACAGCCCATCAGCTATAATCACAGAGGGCAGACTGATGATGCAATATAATTGGTACAAGTCAGTTCATTATCATCCAGTAGAGTGATAGACAGTAGGGTATTGTAATTTTGAATTTATGAAACCAATTTTAAAATATTATTCAAATCATCAAAAACTTTATGGGAGGAAGAGTAAAAGACAGACAGGTTTCCTTTACAATAATGAGCTCCAACTTCCTAAGTGCAAATATGTTGACTTCACATGTTTGTCACAGGGAACTTTTCCCCTAGGTAGACATGAACACATCTTCACTTGAAATAGGGTTCAGGTGGCAGACCAAAGTACAACTGCACCAAAATCAGTTTGGTGAAACAATGAGTTTATTGGGGTCCTTACAGAGCATAGAGAGGGGTTTTTTATAGGAAGGTGGAGCCCCAGAAGCATCTGCTTTGATGGGACTTCCTGTATTAAGATCACTCCTGAGATGCTCCTCCCTCAGCTGTGGGGTGAGAACTTACGTACAGAGCATGGGGACCCCAGACCAGTAGCACCACCAAGAAGTCTAATCCCACCCCGAATGAGGACTTCCTTGTGGCCACTTAAAGGAGCTCCTTGTCCCTGTTTGGGAGTATGGAGACATAGAACAACACTGCTAAGTCGGCATTACCCTCACAGATGGTCTTCCCTCATTCTCAAGGGGAAGGTTTACTTATAGAGCATGGAGACTCCAAAGAAACACTTCAGTGGATCTCATTGTTCCTAGATCTTTTATGCTCTCTGTAATCTATCTCCCCCTTAGGACAGAAGACATTGTGCACCATAGCATACAGCTGGCACTGTGGGCACCTCAGGTGGGGATCAGATGACCCTCTCCAAGACCTTCTCTTGTGAATTGACCCAGCTGCTTGTACAAAAGTTGAAAACAGTTATTTATTGCTTTCAATGTGGAGGAATTTTGCCATATAACACTTCATACCCTCCTCCAGCTTTTACCTGCCCTCTCTTCCATGATATGCCCTGAGCCTCAGAGAGGGTGAGACAGAAGTCCATCTATGGCTAAGCATTGGACCCCTATGCCACAGCAACAGTCACTTAATCATAGGAGCTTGGCCAATTGAGTCTTTCCATAAACACTTACCACTGACTGCAAGTTCTTCTGCCACCAAAGCCGACAGCAGTAGTTATGACAGTGATACTCTGTGGGAGATA